>VWYI01004069.1:4917-30951 GCA_013399455.1 Anthoscopus minutus | reverse complement strand
ATGATTTTGTTTTCCTTACTAGTACTCTAATATCTGATTTTTTCCAAAAGATTCTGATAAAAGTCTATTATTCTCACTATTTCTCACATAGCCTTGCTGCAATGTCTAATTTCTAGATTTTTATTTAATAAGTAAATCTGTGTTTTGAAAGTAGCACTGAGCTTCTTTCAACCTCTAACTTACTGTAGTAGAAAAGCCCCATTCATCTACATATCCCAAGTAAAATCTCTTTCTGCTTCCTATCAGGTACTATCACTTTTATCTTATGTAGATTCCTGAAATTCTGTTTCTCTTGAGACTGAGATGGATTTTGTGTGGTGGTTGGATTTTACCAGGGCAATGTGTCATTGTTCCTAGGTTTTGAGCTTTATATCCATGTACAGTCGGTTTGCCTGTCAGTAAATCTTCTCCTTAAAAGGTTAATGTATGTGTGTGTAGATCCTTGCACATCAGACAAGATAATGACACGAGGAGCTGCAGAGCGCTCCTAGCCAAACGGGAGCAGTGCACATGACCTACCTTGTCCTTTGGTGACATTCACAACATGGCCACATAAGAGACAGCAGGACACCATGGATAAAGGAAGGGAACCAACACTTGCACAGAACAGAGAACCATGGCAGGAAGCACCAGGACAAGAGTATCAGAGTCACCAAGTAAAGGTATAAAGTCAGCAAAACCAGAGCCAGTGACGTAAGGGTAAATTAGAGTGGGAAGTTTATTTAGGAGAGGTTGAGGATGGTAAACAGGAATAGCTTGGGAAGAGGAGGAAAAAGAAGTATAAGATGAAGCAAGTCTCTGCTTGGAGCTTTTTGGGAGTACCTGATGAGCAGCTTGTTCATGATCAGTGCAGCCTGGCAGGACAGCATATCTGTTGCAGCTGTGTCTGTGATGGTGCCTGGCTAGCTTCAGTGCTTGGGGGAACTAGGATTCTCGCCATAACACTGGTGTTGGAACTCCCAGAAAAATTGATTGAATTTAACAAAACTCTTGTAAACTCACTGATCTTAAAGATCTGAAGATTTTTATAACTACCAGGAGAGAGACATAAATTCAGTCAAACTGAGAGAAAAACGTTAGTCTTGAGTCCAAAGTCAGCTGCATAAGCAATGGGTGTGTGCCCTTGGGCCAGTCAGTGAACAGCCCTGGCACACAGCTGGGAAGAAGATACTAAGAAGCCTGTGATGAAGACTGGGATGAGTTTAGGGAAATGTAGGTAAGAGAAGAATGTAAGAAAACTGGAATTACCTAAATGAGGGACTGTGTGCAGCCAGAGAACCTAGAATACAATAAAAGGTATGCCAGGAGTCAGAACGTAATTGAAAACAAACAAAAAAAGAACCCAACCAACCAGTCAAAAACACAAAAGAAAAATGCATTTGTAGCCCCTGCTTATGAAACAATGTATTTCAAATCCCCATGGATTTCCTCTGACACGTTTTCAGGTGAAGACGAATTATTTATTTAGCTTCCTTTTTCAGGCGGTGAATCATCCTAATCTTTCAGGAAAGTAGTCATCACAAACTTTAGACTTTATCTTTGATAAAAATACCGTTTTCCCCCTTGCTTTTCTTTCAAACTTTATCTGCAAATTATTTCTTTTGTTCTGACTCTGCACCGATAAAATAACACTCTTATTCTCACAGAACTAACATCATCTGCAAATTGTCTCCTTTGTTCTGATGTCTTTTCCATATAATGTTCACTGAATTCACTTATGACAGGCAATCTTTTTGTCATTCATTTAGGCAAAGAATGTAGTATGTGTATATCACAGCTCTAAAGCTGTTATTGTGAAGATCCTAGAGAAAACTTTCTACTGTCCTCTAGTGTGCTGTGTTCACAAAAATAAAAACAGTTAGCTAAGTAAAACTAACTTGTCTAATCAAATGTGTATGTCTTAATATTCAAATCATATAAATATAGGTAATTTGTTTAAAATTCAGAGGTTTCTTGTCATGGAAATCTCAGTTTTTGTCTTCATAATTACTTGCTGCCATAAGATGAAGTGACCCCATCTACACCAGACAAATGAGTTAGGAACCAGAGGCATTAATTAGCAAGGGTTTGACACTGCTGTGGTTATGATACCTTGGCCCAACCTGCTGGCCTTGGTAGCATTTTCACCTGCATCTCTTTTCTCTTGTGACCTCAGGTAGTGCAAAACCCTGTTTGTTTTCAGTTTGTGTCTCTCAGTTCAGAAAGACTAGGATTAGAAGACTGAAAATATTCAAAGCCTTAATGTACCATCCAAACAACTTGACATTGTAGGGGACATTAAATAGACTTCAAATCATTCTCTTTTAGCTCTTAAAAATATACTCATCATCCTTTCTTATACACCACTATAATTGCTTTTCTTTTAACCCCTTAAAGAGTGCTTTATCTGTTTGTCTCTAAACAATGATCAGCATGGAAAAATCACGGATAATATCCCAAGTAACTGTAGGTATTCAAAAAATTCTCCTTGTTTTCTTTGCAATTTGATAAAGCAAATTCCATTGTTACAGGTATAAATTGCTGAAATTTATTAATGAAGTAGAAAAATAAATGATAGGACATCATAAAACAAAAGATAGGACATAGTTCACCTTAAACAAAGTTGCCTTTTTAGTACACAGTAACCATTTTTTTACTTTTTCTTACCTATCTCCGAGTGTACTACAGTTAAGCACAACAGGTCCATATACCATTGCCTTTTCAGTGAACAAAAATGGATTTGATATATTTGCATGTATGTCTTCTCCTATCTCTATTAACATCTCCTTTTTGCCTGTTAACTTCCTCTGATACATGGTAAAATCTATGAGAAAAATTAAATGCTATATTACAAATAAAACATCTGAATATTCATGTCAGCCTTTATGTGGAAAGGTTAGTACAGATTTCCTTGGTACACTTGTATCATAAATATTATGTTACATTTCTTTGTAGATGGCGTATGGAAAAAATCTGCTTTTAAAATTCTTTGTAACATATTGTTTAAGCTTATTAGGATTTTTTTTAAATACTCCTTTGACCACATAACTGAAATTACTGAGATCTGATTTAAAATTATGTAAACTAGAATTCTGTATAGCAGCAGAAAAAAAATTTCTCAATTTCAAGTGTGGTTTGTGAGACATATGCTGGGATCCTCTGAGGAATGTTCACTTTCTGGTAACATGAAGTACCATTTGCTATCTCAGTGGGAATTTCCAGATATTTAATGTCAGGTCTGCCATTGGTTCATTTGTACATTTTGGACCTTAGGATTTTGTCATATGGGGGAGGAATGAAAGTGAGAGAAGGGCAGAAAAATGTACTTGCAGGACAGAAAAATATATTTCTCTGGAGACACTGGTGTATTTTTAATTGCAGCTGTTAAAAGCACTAGTCTGGCATGACAGGTTTGGCATGATGCCTTGATGAAGGCTGGTTGTACTATATCCTCTGCAACCTGAGAGACAGTGGTGGCTGCTGTCATAGACTTTTCAATCTTCATGCTCTCCAAGCTTTGGTGACTCAATTGCTTTGTGTAGCTCCTTGTGCCACCTCTATAAATACATCATAAAAGGAATAAAAGGAAAGCTGAGGAGAATTTCCATCCTTTACTTCATGCAAGAGGAAACAATGACAAAGGATGAGGAAAAGACTGAGTTACTTAATGCTTTCTTTACCTCAGTCGAACAGTAAGACCAGTTGGTCTCTGGGTACTAGCTCCCTGAGGTGGAAGACAGGGACAGGGAGCAGAATGAAGACACCATATTCCAAGGGGAAATGGCTGGTGAGCTGCTACATCACCTCAACACACACAAGTCTATGGAGCTGGATGGGCTCAACTTCAGAGTACTGAAGGAGCTAGCAGAACAACTCACAAAGCAACTTTTGATCATTTCCCAGCCACTCTGGCAAGCCAGAGAGCACCCAGTTGATTAGACATTTGCAAATTTAACACCCATCTATAAGAAGGATTGGAAGGAGAATCTGGGGACCTAAAGGCCTGTCAGTCTAATCTTGGTTCTGGGTAAGGTCATGGAGCAGATCATCTTGAGACTGGACTTTAGTAAAGCCTTTGATCCCACTTCCCACAGTATTCTGGAGAAACTGGCTACTCCCACCTTGAACAGGTGCACTGTTCGACAGGTAAAAGAAAATGAGTAGATGACCAAGCCCAGAGAGTTGTGGTGGAGTTGCATCTAGCTGGCAATGGCCATGAACAGTGTTCCCCAGGGCTCAGTGCTGGAGCCACTCCTGTTTAGTGTCTTTACAAGTCATCCAGATGAGGGGATCAAGCGTGCCCTCAGTTTGCAAATGACACAAAGCTGGGTAGGAGCTGATCTCCTGGAGAGTAGGGAGGCTCTGCTGGAGGATATGGACAGGCTGGATCAGTGGGATGAGGCCACTTGTATGAGGTCCAACAAGGCAAAGTACTGAGTCCTGCCCTTGGCTCCCAATAACCCCAGGTGAGGCTACAGGCTGAGGACAGAATGGCTGGAAAGCTGCCCGGTGGAAAAGGACCTGGAGGTGCTGGTGACATCTAGTGTGTGCCCAGGTGGCCAAGAAGACCAATGACATCTGGCCTGAATCAGCAGCAGTGTGACCAGCAGGACCAGGGCAGTGATTTTCACAGAATTCACAGAATTTCACAAAATCATTGGGTTGGAAGAGACCTTAAAGATCATGGAGTCCAACCCAGTTCTAACACCTCAACAAAACCATGGCACCAAGTGCCACATAAAATCTTTCTTTATCACTCTTTCCATAAAAAAACTTTTTCCTAATATCCAACCTGAATTTCTCTTGGTGCAGCTTAAGACTGTGTCCTCTTATTCTGTCATTCATTGCCTGGAAACTCCCAAGCAAGATGAGGCTGTACCTGGAATCCTGTGTTCAGTTTTGGGCCCCTCACTACAAAAAAGACATTAAGGGCCTCGAGCAAGTCCAGAGAAGGGTAATGGAGGTATTGAAGGGTCTGGAGCACAAATCTGATGTGATCTGGGATTGCTTAGCCTGGAAAAAAAGAGGCTCAGGGAGAGCGTTGCTGCTCTCTATAGTGCCTGAAGGGGGATAGGACTGAGGTGGGGGTCAGTTTCTTCTTCCAAGTAACAAGCAGTAGAACAAGAGGAAATGGCCTCAAGTTGCATCAGGGGAGATTTAGATTGGATATCAGGATTTTTTTTAACCAAAATGGTCTTCCATCATTGCAAGAGGCTTCCCAGGGAAGTGATGTTGTCACTATCCCTGGAGGTATTTAAAGGATATGTATAAGTGGCACTTAGAAAAATGGCCAGGGACTTGACATTGTTAATTTAACTATTGAAATCCATGATCTTAAAAGTAATTTCCAACCTAAATGATTCTAGGATTCTGTGATGGGAGACAAGCACATCTCAGAATAATTTCTGTGTGGAGGCACTGAACTCAGTTACCAGCATGTGTGTATGGGCAAACAGTCTTGAACCTTAAAACAAGAGACAGATTGTGTAGTGCTGGATTAATGGTTGGACTCGATAATATGAGAGATGTTTTCCAGCATAAGTGATTCTATGATTGTGTGATTTTGTGTGCAAGCACTGGAAAGCAGAAATTTGCCTTGCCTATGCTGTCGTCTGTAGATATTTCAAGAACTACCTTCTTACTCTAGATAGCATGAACAGTGAATTAAAGATCATTACATGAATTCTTTACTTCAGATGAGGGGAAAGTGAGTAAGTTATATTACAGTTGAAATATTTTACATGGATAGATGTTTTGTCCAGTATTGCTCTTGTAACTTATGGGAATCAAAATTTAGGGTTATGAAACTTACACAAAACCCTCTTAATTTTCCTAGAAAGTGTAATATAATTTAATGACCATTCCCTATGTTGTTTTAACAGAACTTGAATGTCATGATTCCTGTTTTATAAAAGCCTTCTTTATTCCTCTCCTACGGAAATGTAATATATTAAAATGTTCTCAGATGATTTGCACCAGTATTGTTTTAACTTTTATAATCATAGATTAAACAAATAAATTTGGTAAGATTACTCTTGTAGAAGAGTGTGATTTTTCAGCAAATAGAATTCTGAGGCTAATATTTTGAAACTCATCCTCCTAACCATAGAACTTCAGCTTTCTTCTTGCCCCTTCAGAAAAGCAAGCATGACACTAAAGACAGAGGCAAGGTAGGTAGAGGGAGACCTAGTCTGTATTCAAGCAGTAAGAAGCCCTTATGCAGCTTTAATAATGATCATTAATATAATTATTAATCATTATTACTTTGCTTCCCTGGGGAAAGTTATGGGCTGGAAGAACATTTGTTTCTTACACCTTGACTGTGGTTTTGACCTTTTGCAGTCTATAAACTTAAAAATGAGTAGCCACAACTGATAACAGGAAGCTAAGATAGGAATTTTGCTTTCCAGTATTCCCCTTAAGATGTCACACCCTACCTAGCTTATGTACAGGCTTTCAGTGAAGTATATCACCTACTGAAAGATTCTATCTTTTTCAGTCCTCTTTGAAAATGTATGTTATAGCATTTTGACCCATAAGTGCATGAACATAACATTGGCATCCCCCAATGGCTACTTGTTCACAGTCAGAAAAATCACAGTCCTTTCTCTGTTTTCTACTCTTGTTGAACACTAAACTGTCAACATAAAAAAATAAACACTCTGGAGACAAAACAGTGGAAACACTTACATGAACCTTTGAGCACAAGTCATTGTTTTATGATTAGACTTCAAATTCACCAGAGTTTTGTAAACCATACCTAATTCTTCACACACAGTGTTCTTTTCTCCAGATTCTGAGAGAAAGGAAAATTCAGCCACTTTTTAATGTGGACCTTTTATATTAAGCCAGCTGTGCTGGTTACTGTTTTATGAGGGAAGGAGTCACAGCTAAGAATGACTACTGGAAAAATAGCCAGCACTGATTATCTAGACTAAAGGCCAAAGGGGGAGACATAACAGGTTGCAGCAATCAATTGCAGTTTATTTTTTTTATTAAAGTGGCACAATTCCATTTCCTGCTTCTCATTTTCTATCTGAGAAAATTATTTTCAAAGGTAACAGGACAAGCTTTTAACAGAAACAGTAATAAAATTATCACTAATATTTAGGAAACTTCGTGTTGGATAACAAAAACAAACATTTGCTTTAACAATATTTAACATATTGCAGGGTTCATTATGCCTGTGACAGACTCTTTTACTAAAAGCTGATTTCTGTGAATGATTATCACATATTCCATGACTGGGGAGAAATTTCCTGCAACATGAAAGACTACTAGATTTTGAATTTGTTGACTATTACATAATGAAAAGGAATATGGTTTTTGTATCAGGGTAGATCAGGCATGTTTCAGAGTTGTGCTGTGCTGGAATGCTTTTTTTCTGTAATAGAACTCCACCACTGGTATGGTTTGAATAAATTTAGAGAGTCCTTCCTTGTATCCATGCTCCTTTTACAGAGCAGGTTTCCTGAATGAGGCTTTTTTCCCATGGTATACATGCTCTTATCAGACAACCATTGAATGGTTTGTGTTGGAAAGGATCTTCAAGATCACCTAGTTCCAACTCCCCTGCCATGAACAGGGACAGCTTCCACTAGACCAGGTTGCCCAGGCCCCCATGCAGCTTGGCCTTGAACACTTCCAGGAATGGGACATCCACAGCCTTTCTGTTCCAGTGCCTTAAAAATCACATAGTGAAAAATTTATTCCTAATATTTAATCTAAACCTACTCTCTTTCAAGGGTAGATTTTTCAAGCTGTCTCTTTTCCAGGCTGAATAATCCCAACTCTCTTAGTCTCTCTGGTGCTCCAGACTGTCTTTGTGGCCCCTTCTTGCTCCACAGGTCCTGTCTTTCCTATGTTGGGGGCCCCAGAGCTGGGCACAGCTGGTTTATGCTTGAACATCAAGCCCACTGACCATAGATCCTTGAGTATAACCATCCAGCCAATTCCTTATGGGCCCTAAATGAAGCCAACTCACTGGCCAAAATGGCTGGATTATGTTTTCTCAGGAACTATGTACTACCACTGGTTTGAAGTTGTTTGTGTTCATGAATCTACCATGTAAGTAATACTAAGTATAAAGCATGTCAGTGAATTAGAATGTTAGTAGTCTTAATTTGTACAGTAAACATGCTATTTTTCCCAAAGATAAATGGCAATATGATTCTATGTGAATACATGAATCCAGAAGCATCCTGGGGATGAAATCTGTGTCAGAGGCAGTTTCATTCCCATTGCTCCAGTGAATAACTAATCAGATGACTGACAATAACAGAAGCGAAGTACCACTTTACTCGGTACAGTTAAATTTATGGTTATATTGTTATAGGAAGATAAAACTTCATGTTTCCCGCCTACCAGGTAGAAAAGAGGAAGCAGGTAAAAGAACAAGAAATAAATAGTTTGCATATAAAAATGTACAGTAAAAGTCTTATTCTTTCTTGTAGATATGGTTTGAAAGTATTCCAACAGACAGTCAAGCTTTAGGGAAATGTTCTAAGAACAGTACTTTCTTTTTCAGTACAGCTGAAAAGTACAGCTTTTTCAATGCTGGTTAAAAAGTACTTTGAAATCGCTAATTTTCTGCAAACTTAAGGGACACAAAGAAAACATTTATGTGTTCTATTCTTTGATCAAACTGTAATTAAAATGTCATATAGATCAGCCATTATAGTAAAATTATTCTTAAGATATTTGCTTTACTGATTTTTAATTTACTAGTTCAAATTTAGATTTATGCTGAACATTTCAATGGTACATTGTATTTGGAAAGCATCCAAGTTGTTTGATTAATACTGGAACTATTGAAACTGTTACAGATTCATGACCTATGTTCTTATGTTGCAGTAGCCTGGTCCTCTCCTCTTGTTCCTTATAAATAAACTTCCTCCCACCCCAAGTAATATCTTCACTTCCTCGACAACATCTGCTAGGCTTTCCTGTTCACAGTCTGCTTGGCTCTCCCCCATGTTCCCTGAATCCCAGCTGCTGGGGAAGGAGCAGCTTGTATAAGAGCTGATTTCAACATAATATGTGTGCTGATTGAGAGATTAACAAATCTGATTGTTGCTGAGCTTGTATGGCTGCCTTTCCAGTGGGGGTCTTGTGTTGGGTTTCTGTTTCCTTTTTCCAGATGCCAATATTGTCAAACCTCTTAGCAACTTGTCTTCTAAGCTCCCTGTTGAAATGCAGAAGAGTGGGCAAAGGTGGTGGAAATAGTGCATAGAAGAGTAAGAGAACTGCCAAAAGGATGGTCAGATATATTTAATCTCTTTATCAAAGCAAACTTTAAAAAGACAATCAAGTGGCAGGAAGAGAGCAGCTTACATGTGTGTGTCCTGGTCCACAAATTGAGTCCAAATTAGTGGCACAAACATTGCCCAAAGAGCCTTCCCTTAAGTATTTCTTAATTTTCTCCAGGAAATTTCCTTCCAGACCCTCTGGAACTACCTGCAATACACCCCTCACTTTTCACTCCGGTGTCTTCCCCTACCCATGACCCATAGTCACTTATCTTCCCTCTCATAGTGACCATACTCCCTCCAATCCTTGCTCCCAGCCTTGGTCCTAGTTTCTACCCCAGAATCCCTCTTCCCAGTCCTTGTCCCAACCCTGTCCACCTCCATGTCTCCTATGGGTCACACTTAAGCTCAGTGCCCCATATGCATCTCCCTGTTTTCTCAATGAGGTCCAGGTACTTTGATTTGCATGGATAGGTCTGAGCTGATGGATTGCCCTTACCTTGTGGATTTGTTCCCAATAGTCACATAGACCAACTTGTTGTTACATCTGCACAATCACTGACAGCTAAGCGCAGTGTCCCTTCCCTTGGGCTCCTTGCTTGCTGTGTTGGTTTTGCATGGCCTGGTTTTTGGTAGTGGGGGGGCCACAGAGGTGGCTTCTGTAGAAAAGCTGCTGGAAGCTTCCCCCATGTCCAGCTGAGCCAATCCCTGATGGCTCTGAGGATGGACATGCTGCTGGTCAAAGCTGGGCCAATGAGAGATGTTGGTGATGCCTCTGTGATAAAACAGTAAAGAAGAGAATCAAAACAATGAGAGGACAGTTTTTTCCAAGCCAGAGGAGGAGATGAGAACATGCAAGGGGAAACAACATGGAGACATCAAGGTCAGTGCAGAAGGAGGGGAGGAGGTGCTCCAGGCACTAGAGCTGAGATTCCTCTGGAGGCCATGGTGATGACCACAGAGAAGCCCTGCAGCCCATGGGGATCCATGGGGGATGCAGAGATCCACCCACAGCTCATGGGGATCCATGGGGGATACAGAGATCCACCCACAGCCCATGGGGATCCATGGGGGATGCAGAGATCCACCCACAGCTCATGGGGATCCATGGGGGATACAGAGATCCACCCACAGCCCATGGGGATCCATGGGGGATACAGAGATCCATCCACAGCCTGTCGGGGTGGTGCCCATGCTGGAGTGGGTGGATGCCTGGAGGAGGCTGTGATCCAGTGAGAGATCTGGTAGAGAGTGGGCCCTGCTTCCAGGCTGCAGCCTGTCCTTGGGGGACTGACCCCGTGGAAGAGTGACCCACACTGCATCCATTTTGGGAGGACTGCTGCATGTGGGAGTGGACCCACACTGGAGAAATTCAAGGAGAATTGTCTCCCGTGGGAGGGACCCCATGGTGCAGCAGGGGAGAGACTCCTCTCCCTTAGAAGTGCAAGAGGATCTCAGTGATGAACTGACCAAACCCCCATGCCTTGTCTCTCTGTGCTGTTGGTGTGAAGGAGGGAGGAGCTGGGGGAAAAAATGGTGGGTTTGAAGGGTTTATTTTACTTCTCATTATCCTCCTCTGACTCTCTTAGTAGTAAATTCACTTTGTACCTCTAAGCTGAGCTTGTCTTGCCCTTGGAGTGTTTTCTCCTGGTCCTTATCTCAACTCATGAACCCGTTAATTTTTCTCTCCTCTGCCCAGCTGTGGCAGGGGAGGGTGAGCGAGTGAGTGCCTAGTGGTGGGCCAGTGTCAAACCATTGCTAATATAGATATCAATGTCAGAAGTGATTTTTGCAAACACAGAGACCAGTTCACAGAGCAGAAATTTGAACTGGAATAGAAGTGAGCTATGGAGCTGATAGGGCTTCTGTGGTGATCAAGAAAGGAGCATGCTTACTTTACGAGATAATATTATGGGTTGACAAGTTTTACACACAAGGGGAAGGCCAAGAAGGGATATGATTACTCTCTATAAATATTTCAAGAAGGTAAACAGCAGGGATAAAGATAAGTGCTATAGTCTAAATTATATTGCCGGCAGAAGTATAAACTGGTCATGAATCAATGTCAGTTCCAATTTAGTGGAATGGTTTTAGTCCTCCAAGACTGAGGCTCCTGAAACAGTCTTGCAAGAGCAACAAAAATATCCTACCTAGGTTTGAGTGAAATTTGTCACATCATGAATGAGACTGGGAGAGGCTCACTCTCAACACCACCAGGAATTGGGTGCTTGGGGAGTACCACTAGCATACCAATTTTTGTCAGTAATGCACTGCCTTGCTGCATGCTCTCTTCCCTGCCAGAGCTGGATGGAATATTCTAGATGGTTTTTAATAAATGCCTGTAGCACTAATAATAACGCTTTGTGGTATAACTATTTATTAATGCAACCTGCTATCATCTTTGCCTTCTTTTCCAGCAGCTGTGAAATGATTTGATGGTTTTAATTATTTTTCATAATATCCCCCAAATTCCTCTCTTGATTAGCTTCCTAGATGAGATTTCCATTTAGTATATATTCTCTAACTTGGTGTTTGGTTTCCCTGCTAATTATCTCACTTTTTTTTCTGTGTTAAGCTGCATTTGCCATCTGCTCATCCAGTCAAAAAATAATGGAAAACCTTTTGAATCCAATTGCATTCTCCTAATTACTGGTTCTGTCTCAAGTTGTGTTATTACCCACAGATTGAAAGATCTTGGGCCAAATAATTAATAAAAAAACTGAGATTCCTTTGATTTTGGCTGAGCCATGCTGATACATACCAAGATCCTGATCTTTCACTTCCTAGTATTGTTAAGTTCCCTATCTTTCAAAATATAAACATCCGAGTCCCACTTCTTTCAATTTTCATGTACAGTATTGATGTTGCATTTCCAACACTTAGACCAAGCTCCCATTGTGAATGAGTATTTAATTTAGCTATACTCAGCAAGTACTCTCTGCAGGGAATTCACATGAAGTTAGTGGCACTTCCATTGAGCTCCAATGTTTTAATAAACATGAACTGAACATTTATCTGTGGCTAAACATATGTGAACATTTGCAGATGTTTGGCAATATCAATGCTTACAGCATTTAAAAAGACCCCAAACTGACAACATTTTAAGTTCTCATATGTATCTTTTCTTCTGTATTTATTGGTTTTTTTTTCAGCTTCCCAGTGTTTCTGTATGCCATTTTGGTGTAGGTACTTTTTCAGCCTTTCACTTGAATTCTGTGATGCTGTTACCTCCTGATACTTTTTACATTACTGTACTGGGTTGAGCCTGGCTGGATGTCAGACACCGACCAAAGCCTGTCTATCACTTCCCTCCACATCTGGGAAGAGAGAGAAAATATTAAAAAGGGTTCATGAATCAAGATAAGGACACAGGGAGATCACTCACCAAATACTGTCATGGGCTAAATAGGCTAGAATTAGAGATATTAATTATATTTATTGCTAACAAAATCAGGATGGGGTAATAAAGTAAGATAGAACCTTAAAAACACCTCTCTCCCCTCTCCCCTTTCCAGCTCTACCTTCCTTCCCCAGCAGCGCAGGGAGAAAGGGAATGGATTTTTGGTCAGTTCATCACAGGTGGTTTCTGTTGCTGCTCAGGGAATGGAGTCCTGTCCCTAATTCATTGTGGGAACTCTCCCACAGGAGATAGGTCTTCATGCACTTCTACTTTAATCCTTCCCATGAGCAACAGTCCTCAAACTGCAGCAGTGCAGCAGTGTGGATCACTCTTACACAGGCTGCTGCAGTGTGGGCTCCCCTCTCCAGGGGCTTCCCACAGGGTCACAGCCTCCTCTCAGGCATCCACCCACTCCAGTGTGGGATCCTCCATGGGCTGCAGGTGCATCTCTGCATCCCTGTGCTTCTCCATGGGCTGCAGGGGCACAGCTGCCTCACCATGGGCTGCCCCACAGGCTGCAGGGGAATCTCAGCTCCAGAGCCTGGAGCACCTCCTGCCCCTCCTTCTGCACTGACCTTGGTGTCTGCAGAGCTGTTCCTCTCATGTTCTCACCCATCTCTGCTCTGGCCACAATTACATCTGCAGAATCACTTTTCTTTTTCTTCTCTTAACTCTGTTATCTCATAGTTGTTACCACCATTTCTGATGGGCCCAGCCTTGGCCAGGGGCACATCCATCCTGGAGCTGTCTGGCACTGATTCTGCTGGATTGGAGGAAGCTTCTGGCAGCTGCTCACAGGAGCCACCCCTGTAGCCCTCTTGCTAGCAAAACCTGGCCATGCAAAGCCAATATACTTATTTGGTGAAAAGTTTGGTATTTTGTGAGTTGCTCTCTTCAGTTCTAAATTCTTGTTACCAAGTTCTTTCTCACAAAAGTCCATTCCTGTCATTTTTTCCTGCCTGTATATTTATGTATCTTTTCCTAGAGTCTGTAAAGGAAAATTGTTTGTTTTTTCATGGTATAGTCTTATTTCCAAAGAAGCTGAATTGAATTTTGGAACTATTAAGTTTTTGCAGTAAGGAGCTATACTGTACCAACTGTACAAAACTGTTTATTTCCACTGTGGAAAAAAAAATCATATAAATAGAACCCCCTAAAGTTGTTAGTTTGAGCAATGTCACTGAAATATTGTGGCAAGGACATTAAATCATCAGGTACAAGTTTATTGCAATATTTGATCTTGTACTTTAGCAATATTAGCATTCTTTTCGAAGGTATTTTTAAAACCAGAGCTTGGGCTTTTAGTTAACTGGACAAACAAACTGAAAGACAGTTTCGAAACCACCCAAATTTCCTCAGGACTACCAGTTGGTTTATATTCCTAATTTTTTTTTAATAGTAAAGTGCTATTGATCTGCACTTTTCTGCTTACTTAAAAGAAATATCAGTTAAATGGGAATTGTGGACATTGCATTCAGTGCCTGCAACTTGAGGCAGTGCTAGCTGGGCATTTACCTGAGGCTTTGTTTCAAGAAGATAATTTCTTCTTCCCTCTTAAATATAATTTACTTTTTCCCGTAAATATTAGCATTTTACAATTTTATTAATTTATTCATGCTGCAACTTGTTTCTTCACTACCATAATCAAAAAATCATAAGAGAGAGATAGAGAGACAAAGAGGGAGAAATTCCTCTTAAATGACAGAAAATTGGGTAAAGAGGAGGAGGGAATAAATATTCTTAAATTTCCTTTCCTTTAGTGTAAGAGTATGTAAGGGTGTCCAAATCTGGGCCAATTTCAAAGAAGGCACATTTTAGAAAAACGTATAAAAATTACTTTGTTCTGCTGAAGGCAGTATAAATATTTAAGTGTTTGCTTTTGTAAATTTTGTATCACATGTAATTAATTATGTGAAAACATGTAATTTCCCATCCAGAATTTTATTTTATTGTTGTGAAAAGTCATTTGATTAATTATTTTAATCCCATTGAATGAGATGGAACTAAACTTACAACCCTAGAGAAATTAATGTATGCCTTCAGGACATGAAAAATTTAAAAATGTGTGTTGAAAACTTTTATGAATATGCTCAAAGCATTTCAATTCTTTGTGTAGTTTAGATATTAGATTAATATTTGCTGGATTATTATATAAATAATAAAGCTAGGCTAGACAATTTATGTTGTGGAACTTCATGTAAGACAAAGGATTTCTAAGTCTAATAGATAGAATTTTATCTTTACTAGTACATCATACAATTAGTTCATGAAGTCTGTATAGTTGTTTAAAGGGCCTAAAGTAATAATGGAAAATTATATGTATTAGTAAGATTTGTTATGTTTAAACTCCATCTTAGCCGATGTTGTGTTTACTGCTTTTCAACCACACCTGAGGTACAATAGTTTTTGAAGGCAAACAGCAATTATCTAATTATATCAGCCAATAACTAAAATGTTTTAAATAAGAAAACTTAGATAAATAGTCATGAAAAATTACTATCATAAATCACATTGTTCTTTTTTTTTTTAAGGGCGAAGTATTAAGTCTGAATGACAACTAATTTCACACATGTGTATATCTGCTGATTAGTAATTCAGGGGTATTTCTGTCATTAAGAGAATTTATAATGCTAAGTTCTTTAGCATTATAAACTACTCACTTGTGACATTTATTTATGAGTAACTTGTGTATTATTTATAGTTTGACTATGAAAGATGGATCATAACTTTTTCATTACTTGTCTCCTGCCAGTAATTCAATATTATCTTCTTGTTAAAAATAATCCCCTTTCTTTTACATTTTCAGAAATTTTCCCCTTAGTTACATCTTGCAAATAGTTTGATGGAGGCCAGGAAAATTGTGGTAATCACATGTGTATGTTTGTAAGTTCTAAATTCATGGCCAGTCCTACAGACAACCTCACTCATGTGACTGTTTAGGGGTCAGTCAGCAGTGTTTAGAATGGTTATCTAAAAGAAAAAACTGCATTAACAACAAATTACTCATGATTGAAACAAATATTTTCTCTTTAAATATTCTGTCAGTAAAACAGACCGAGGGTGGCAGTTTCTCAGCATGATTTTGAACACTCGATCATAAAATAGAAACTACTCCATCAATCTGCTTTTTCATTTTTGTATGTAAACTTGCTTCCAGTATCTTGTTAGAAAGTAGAGAATAGTGGCTATCATTATCCTAAAACTGAAAGAGATAGTTTTAGTAGATATTTTACTTAATGCATCTGGAAAGGAAAAATGGTGGTTCTAAGGAATAGGGAGAAACTGGTAGGGCTTTAAACTCAGCTGACTTATCTGAGAAAATATCAGCATTTAAAATGCACTTGTGTATTTTCTGGACTTCTGCTTTTGTCTCTCAAAAGTGAAGAGCATTTATGCAACTCCATTTTATCTCTGACACAACAAAATATTTATTTTCCAAAAGGCATTACCATTCAGATGGGACTATTAGTATATCCTGTCTTTAGTCTAGATTGGTCAGTGGAAGTTTGCTCCAATGATGATAATGCCAGTGATTTGTACTTAATTAGCTGAGTGTATTATACATTAATTTAATCTTGAGAGTTTTATGAGGGTTTTAATATATCAATAACAATGTCTAAAATACTCGCAAGGCTTATGCTGAGATTTTCATTTTGATGCTGTTTTAAAATCAGAAAGATGCATCCCATATGAGTTTTGTGTGTTTACACTTCAGGTTCCCTTAAGTTTCTACATGACCTGTGATACTTAGCAGTTACTACTATGCCATAGTGCATGTTAACAATCTGTATTTTGACCTTTCAATGATTGTGCTCTGTACTTAGACTTCTAATATTGCAGATTTGGACTTCCACGTAGGTAGCTATTAAAGCAATCACCAGACCATTGCAAAGGCATAAAGGAAGTGAAGGTCAAACTGCTGGCAGTGAATTCTAGCTTGCTGCAGTAATCTAAAAGGTAATGCTGGCTGAAAGAAGTACCACTTGCTGTGTACATGATGCACTGAAGAAAGCAAGGGGCTCATACAGTTGAAAAGATATAGCGATTTTTAAATCTGCTGCTATACTTTGCTCATTTAAAGTTGAATTAATTAATGTTTGTAAAAAAAGATCAATTTTTATCAGTCAGTATTTCAGTCATTGAATTGCATATCTCAATGTAGCTTAAAATACCTTTTGTACCTTCAAATCCTATTTCTTTATTACAATTCTACATCTTTTTGTCAAAAGCTTTATCTAGATATTATTAATGTTAATATATTTGGGGTTTTTTTATGAGGAGCCCATCAGGAGTCTTCACTATAGAAAACCATGCATAAGAAGTCACCAGATGTACTCAGTTTTACACTTTCTTCCAGCATAGGGGCTTTGTACAAGTGTGGGTGAATACTCCACCAGAAAAAAGTTGTGAGCTTGAAGTTGATGCTTTTTACAGAAAACAGCAAACATTTTTTTTTACCATTTAGCTCACTGGAAAGCTTCTATAACTCTAAATAAGTCTTTAATTTCTATTGTAAAAGCTGAAATTAAGTACTCATTTTTTTTTGAGCTTAGGTCTGAGTCCTGCAGTGAGCTCTTTGTGCCTTTGTAATGATTAAGACAAAGGTCACATTTATGTATCCAGTGAGATGGAAGTGCTTTAAATCATCATCACAATAGACTTTTTTTTTTCCTGAGAAAGTTAAAGATGGAACAGTAAGGATATTTTCTGTTAGTCCACTTTCAATTTTTTCCAGATTAGCTTTATTAACCCTCATTTCTTTGGTAGCAAATCTTATGTAGCATAAACAGATTTTGATTTAATTTCTGAAAATCAGCTTTAGTGCTAGATTTGTGCTTCTTCTGTATTTGCTTTTCAGAAGATGGTGTTTCTGATATAGAATAGAGCCTGTATGGAAGCTCTTCTCCTGAGATATGCAAATGTATTTAGAAATATCATCAGATCTCAAAGACAGGTCAATGCAGACATCCTAAACAGTTTTACCTCAGTGCTCTTGTAAACTTAGTTCCCCTTAGCCTGTATTTAAGAAGGAACCCATAGTGGAAAAGTCTTACACAACTGATCAGACCTTGAGCTATGATCTCTTGCTTTTGGTAGGCACTGCCTGGCACGTCAAAATTCTCTTCTGTATAAGTCCTCAAGCAGTCATTTAGCATATGAGGTCACTGCATATTTGAGACTGGATCAGGTCAAAGCTTTAAAGTTGTATATCCCAGTCCTTTTGAGTTTGAATTAGGACCTAGAAGTGTAGGGCTTTTATAAGGAGCTCAGGAGTTTATCTGGAGCAATGAAGGCTGACTGCACACCAGACAGTATCAGTACAGCTGGCAGGTTAAACTGAGTGATTGCTCCCCTCTTTTTGGTACTTCAGATGCTGCAATTGGAGCAGGGCCCTGTTCTAGCCCTTACCCCCACCGCAGTATAAGAAACTCAGACAAATTAGACCATGTCCAGAGGATGGCCACCAAGATGGGCAGGGTACTGAAGTATTTGATGCAGAAGAAGACACTGAAGAGACCTGAATTTGTTTAGCCTGAGGCTGAGGAAGCCAAGAGAAGAACAGAGGTAATTGCTGTCCTCAGCTGCTTAATGGGTCATTACAGCCAGATGGAGCCAGACTGTTAATGGACATGCACAGTGTAAGGACAGGAGGGAACAGATAGATGCTGCAGCAAGGGAAATTTCAATTAGATTTAAGGTATAAGCTCTTCATTGTGAGGATAGTCAAACACTGGAACAGTTGCCCAGAGTGACTGTTAATTCTCCTTCCTGGTGGATTTTCAAAACTTGAGCAGGCAATGCCTTGAGAAACATAAAGTTACTTTGGCAGTATCCTTCTGCTTTGAGGGATAAACTCTAACAGCCTAAGAATGTCCCTTCCAGTCCATACTGTCCTGAGTTGGTATACATCATATGTAGGACATCATTCAAGTCTTGACTAGATATGGATACATCCCCTTAAAATTGTTACATATTTTTGTAGACTCTTTGTATTTCAAACTATCTCTTTATATTTGTTTTCAAAGTCAAATCCCCACTCCATTCAGATGCTTTCAAAATCTGATTCCTATGTGAGAGCAAAAAAAGAGAAAGGAGTGAAAAAGTCAATTTAACCTTCAGTGTACTAGAATATCAGAGTATATTATATACTCTATAGCTGTGCAGTCTTATACTATATTTTTGCCATCTATTTGGTGCTTTGTTATGTCACATTCAACTTGGATTTGTACCATTTTTATTTGTTCTTGTGAGGCTTTGAGAATATTTGTAAAATCTCTTAAAATGAGCAAAAAAGAAAAAAGTTTGAGAAAGAAAAGGGATGGAAAATAGAGGAATGATGATATATAGCCTGGGTAGTTTTGCACTAGTGTATGATTGACCCTGAGTTGAACTCCACTGACACTTGCATTGGCTCCAGAGGGCTTTTGGAACAAGAAAGGTGCAGGCTGTCTTCAGTTTTATATTTCACAGCACTCTCATGGGTCATCACTTTTACAATTTTTGATCATCACCCTTACTCTCCTTGGTATTTTTCAAAAACATGCTACAATGTGATTAGGGAGTGACAGGTTTCTTAACCTTGTCTGCAAGGAATATGACTCACTTTAACCTTCAACATCACTAGAAAATGAGGAAAAATGAGAAGAAGTACAAATGGATTTTTTCTTTATAAACCTATCACCTGGATTTTTTGGGCTATTTTGGGATGTTTAGACTGTCCACTTGTATACTGTGCATTTGAAATGTGTTATCAGAAGTTGGCTAAAGCACATCCTTTTTATTACTGTATTTATGATTAAATTTTTTTTATTATGATTATGTTTTTTCTAAACCAGGCAGCTGCTATTTTATAAAAATGCAAAACCACAAAAAACTGTGTTCTTGTTAAAATATCTCCAGAATATTAAAAAAACCCCTCCTCACTCTATGTGAATTGAAGAAAAAATATTGTAAAAGTAATAATTGATTTTAAAATCCCAGGTTTTGTTTTATATTGTCAAGTAAAAAAAACAGTAAGCAAAAAAGAAAAATGTTCTAAAAGTTTCCTTTTAATTTTTCCTTTTTTTTCATTCTTTTAGTTTTGTTAATAAAACTTTCTTTATAGTCTAAGTTTAAGCCTGTTTCCTTTCTCCTAAAATCATATCTCACAGCAAAAAAATAAAAAAGTGTACTAATAAATTTAGCTAGTTCTAAACCCACGACACTCCTCTGAAAAGAAAGCATTTGTGTCCAGATCACCCAGAGAAACATTAGCTCCTTTTTCATTTCTTGAATGGCTAATGTTTTACTTTTTGTTGCTTCAGCTATTTTTGGTTTCCTGTGAAAACATCTGATTTTCTGATCCCATATTTTCTTTTTCTGAAATCTTTCTTGGCTTGGTTAATGCATGTGTGATGTGTAAACTCCATATGGAGAATGGTCTGATGTGCAAATGCTGTGAATAGGTTCTGACATTGCTTTGAGCATGAACCTTATATTTTTATCTGGGGAAAATAAAGGTCTCTTAGTGGTTGCTTTATGCATTTGGTTGGATGTCAGTTCATTTGCTCAAAAATATACAAAGTTTGCTGCCAGGCTGGTTGATTTTCTTCAGCTTTAGGCTCACTTTATTTTAATAATGCCTATTCTGTTTATCTTTAAAGTTCTTTCAGTAGCTTCATTTCTCAAGACTACTCATTTCCCTTGCTCTGTCTTTCCCAGTATAGCCCAGCTCAGCTGGGTTATTTTCTATTGTATTTTTCCTAGTCTCCAAAACTTTAGTAGCTATTTGATTTTCCTAACCTCAAGGCCCAGTCCTAGGGAGTAAAAGTGCTTTAGCTATAAATACCACAGTTGAAAGTAGATATTCAAGAAAGCTGAAATTGCAAATGCAGGGGAATCTCATCTTGAAAGTGGACATACAATGATCAGCAGTGAAAGGCAAGCAAGAAAGTAGGCTCTTACACTCAGCAAGAAGTGCTTGTAGAAATAGTTTCAAAGGAATTAAATGCTTTAATTTGCTATATCCACAACAATTCTAAACAGTTGTGATTATATTTTTCAGCACTTTTTTGCATGATGAAGTGACTTATTTTTCTAAGTAAAAAAAGAACCACAGAAAAACAAAACAAATTTCAAGACAAGCAGATATGTTTACCTATAGATACAGAAATATGGTTTTCTTTTGATAGGACTTATTTTTATTTCCCCTATGACTATTCAAGGAAATGGACTCAAACAATATCTAAGTTCAAAAACACTTGCTTTCTCTTCCTATTGTGCCATTTGTCAGCACTCATACTATTAAAAGAAATAGTGTTTTGGTGTAGTGTCATTTTGATTAATTTTACTACTTCACAGTTTCAAACAAGTTGTAAAAAGCACCTTGAATGCTTTGTGGATTTAGTTTACATGGATTACCCCAATAGGGCCTGTACTGCAAAAGTGCATCAACAAAGTATCTTTGACTTAATTTCATTTTTATGATGGCCACTGATCCAGGTACCTCTACTCAAATTTCTGTCCAAAAGGACAAATGACATATCATTTGAGTCAAGAAAATAGTGCTGCCTTAAATTAGGCCACTCATATTCTTAGAAATAGAAGAGATTGCCAGCAGGTAAATATTTTGTTGTACCAGGTAGTCAAAGGGTTTTGGTCATAAAGTGTATTCAGTGTGGGGCACTTATAACTTTAGGAAATTACTAAGTCAGAGAACAACAAAAACAAGTATTGCACACCATGACTGAGAGAAAAACAGAGGAATTAGAATAGAGAAAAAAAAAACAACCTTAGGGAAATGAGTATCAATTAAATACTATTATTTTTTCCCCTGTGTGCATTAAACATTTTATTCTCCATCTCCATATAGAGGGTTTTATTCCCTGTCATTGGAGGCTTTAGAACACATTTTAGGAGAAAAATCTGTAGGTAAAATGGGCTTTGTAGAAGAAAAGGCTAGTTGATTTTTGTAGATGTCTCTCAATACCTTACCTAAATGGGTGACTGAGCACTGAGCAGGACATCTCCAAGGGATTTGCTCTAGCATCAGTGTGGAACAAAAAGGATGTTGTGAATGGATAAACTTGGTGGACATGATAAAATCTTGCAGTTTATCCTACAGGTCTGTCACATTGATGTTTCAGTAGATGATTCTGTGCAATAATGAGATACCAACCGGAGAAAAAAGCTAAAATGGATAAAGCAAAAGGTGTAGGAGAAAAAATACACATGAGGAGAGAGAATGGAAAACATAGTTCATAATACTTTCAATTTTTATTGGTGTTAGCCATGTTTAGATACAAATATTGGATTGAACGCCTTAAAATTATTGATTTCACAATTGAGCCTTAAATTATGTTTTGCTTTTCAGCTGCGCTAAATCTCAATATAGTGGATGGTGAGTGCCAGAGTTCTGTTTCATTAGAATCAGTAAAATGATGTAAAGAGACTCATGACATAGGGTGCTGATGCAAGTGATGAAATAGTTGTGTTTCTTGCCTTTAGAACAAAAATCTAAAGAATTATCTGCTAAATTTCCTCTTGGAAATTGATCTATTTTTCTGTATTAGTATTAGTATTTATTAGCATTACTATTATTATGCCTAAGTGAATGGGGAAGAAAGGCAAACAGACTATTTTTTCCTGTGAGGCAAACCATAATTCCATATTGCTCTGTGAAACAAAAATAATTTCTATTTTTCCCCTTATGCATGGGACTCTGGATTCACACTGGCAGTGATATTCAGTAATTGTACAGTGCTGTCTGCTTTTTTTGGACAATCAGTAAATAGATCTAGTGGAGGCAAAAAGGAAAAGCAAATAGAGAGAAATACAAGCAATACATTAGAAACATACATGTTTCTAATTGAAATTTAAAATAATAGAGGCAGCAGGGAAGAGTTGTGCCAGGTATCTGGAAGTATTAGATGAAGAGAGAGACAGAAAGGCCTGCTACATAAATGAAGGGGAGATACAGAACTGGATACGTGGTATATTATTCAAAGGGTAGTCAGAAGTGTTGACCTCATGCATTTTCTGAATGCAGTGCTGAGGTGACAAATTATCCCCAGCACTGATTCTCACCTTCGCATATTATTTCTCACTGCATTGTCACTTCCATAAAACCTGGTCAAAATCATCCAGACTGAGCTCCACAATTTGGATAAACCCTTTTTGAGTGCATAGTGTACAGCAAAGTATATTTTTAAATACCATCCAGTCTTTAATTAAAAATATTACTTACTGATATGTGGTGTTTTAATCTTATTCCACTATGTAGGCTTCATGGATATTTTGAATTACAATTTTTTTTAAATGGCTATTTTGTGTATTTCACTTGGTCCTTATATTACTTTCCTTACTGTACCTCTTTATATTAGATTTGATTGTACTTGCACTAGCCATACAAGAAAAGTATATACAAAAAATTAAATGTTAACATGTTTAGCAGAATAATTTATTTTCACTTTAATTTAAAACTAAATGTTGAACTTTGCTTCTTTTTTGATAAATNAAAACTAAATGTTGAACTTTGCTTCTTTTTTGATAAATAGTGTTGGCATTTATATGACTGGGTTTATTATTTTTAATTGTTCTTATAATTTAGATTAGACATGAAAAACTATAAAAATGAAATGCATTTCATAGTATTTGGAGGGAAAAAAGTTATTGTGTTTTCATGGTAAATTTATTTTTTCATAGGATCTTCCTTATGACCTATTTTGTCAGCAGGTTCTTGTATCTGGAAACATTATTTCTCTTGGCTAGACAATTTCAAAATGACAGAGTAAGATTAATAATATAAATACAGGTTTTCCTTGTTCTATTGATTCATTGGGTCCTAAATCTCCGAACACTCACCTATATTAGTCATTTTACTATTGAGAGCTATGACAAAAAGTTACTCAGATGGATGAGTGTTTTCAAGAAGGAGCATCTTTGTTAAGTGCAATTGATTACCAACAAAAACAAAGAAAGAATGCCTCCTGTGAAAGTATCACTGTAATACTTTGGACAGATCAAGTATTTGCAGACATCACCCATTACTAGGAATTGTGCAAGAGGGAGACTTAAAAATATCTTTGTCTGAAATGTGGTCGTGTCTTTGCTTCTATTTCATCCACTTCAACATCTTATCCAGCACATTACCAGTTTTTTTTTTTCTCCATGAACCTGAATACCAGCTGTACATGAGTGGATAGGCAGTACTCTCGTTGCAAACAGGGAAAGCGTGTGCTGGGCTATGTCAGCACAAGTATGGTTAGCAAGTAGTCGAGGTTATTGCTTCCCTCTGGTTCTGGTGAGGCTGGTGGCACATGGAATACTGTATTGACTGACTGGTTGGGGTTCCCTGCCTCCACAGGCATAGGGAGAAAATGGAGGGAATCTAGCAGAGGGCCCTCTGCTCAGAGTAGTTGAAAGAGATGAGCTTATTTAGTCTGTTGGGGTGAAGATCCATATTGGGCTACATGAAGGAAAGTTACAAACAGGATGGAGCAAAAGTCACTTTGCCAATGCTAAGTGATATAACAAGGAAGAGTGGCCACACACTGCAGTCCAAGAGATTCAAATGCAGCTTAATGAGGCTGATGCAGCACTGGTGCAGGCTGCTCATTGAGGTTGTGGAAGCCATCCTTGGTGGCTTTTAGGACTTGACTATTAAGCCCCAGCAGAGTTGAAGTTGTATTGGCAAAAGCCCTTCTCTGCTCTCAGTGGGAGGCTGAACTAGTTAATCTCCAGAAGTCACCTATAATAAACAATCCTCCTTTGGAACAAAAGTATTATGAAGTCTAAGACCTTTTACAACATTAAAAAAAAATAAATGAATGGGTAATTTGAAATAAAGGTGACTTCTTGATTTTGATTTCATGCTACATATGTTTCTAAGGCAGATTAAGTGGCTGTTTCTTTCCTCTCACTGGTAAATTTTCCCCGATTAGTTTTCTAGTCTCCATTTTGCTGATACATTTGATTAATGCTGATACCCTCAACTTTGGGTGAGATGGGTCTAAGCGTCATGGAATGGCATACCGTTCTCATGTCCTTTGTTGTTGTCATCTGCTCCCAGAATTGAAATTAAAATTATAAAAAATTTAAATTAATACAGGTGTTTAGTATTGAGCCAACTTCCAGAAAGATCTTTTCCACCAACATACAGCAACTTCAATACAGAGAAATAAGTTAAAATAAGTGTCAAATCATAGCTTCTTAACAGAATGTTCAGATTTTTATATTTCCATATAATGTAAATCTACAAATAATTGAGTTCTGTGTGTATGTTTTATGTGATGTGGTTTTAGAAACTGAGGGTATACAGTCTCTCAACAATAGCCATAGAATGTACAGATCTAAACAGATTATATAGAGGAAGAATGGCTCTGTGGAAAGCAGAGATCTGTACAGCCTCCTTGTCATGTTGTTTACATGCAGAAATGGTTGTGTTTTTATTTGACACTCAGCCTGTATGCGTCAAGCACATAGACAAAAGTATCTAGTCTCCCCACTTCAGTGGCAAACTACAGCAGAGAAATTAATAATCAGAAACTTACTGGTGAATAATCCACATCCACAAAGTCTGCTTCTTACCAGTGTAGAGACAGGCTTGCTGCTGTCAATTTGAAATGATTCCCAGCTGCTGAAAGGCATAAAAACAAAATCCCCCCACAAAGTCTCCAGCGGGCTGAGGTAGGAGGCACCTGGGTTGCCCACAGATAAAGGATTCTAAATAAACACCTCAAATAAATCCAAAAAAGCAGTAATCTAACAAGGATAGTGCTGACACCTCTCTAGCTTTTGACAACTTTGTGGTGCTAGTCGCAGCTGCAAGCCCTGTTTTGTGGGTAGACTGTCTAGCCTGTTGCAGACTTGTAATATTGGCACTAATTTATGTTTATGAGGAAAAAAAGAGGGAAGCTAGTAATTTGTACTGTTGAGTGGGGACCTTTGGAAGACGGTGTTTGAAGGTGCAAAATATCCAGAGTCAGGCAGACTCTGGATTGTAAAAAACTGGTGAAGCAGCTGTTAGCAGAGCATAGAAGATAAAAAAAGCCAGAAGTTCAGACACCAAGTCTCAGCTTACTCTTCCTTATCAATCAGGATAATAAACTACACACAGGCAGACAACCCATCTCAGTAAAACCTCAGAAAGTCTTTGAATTAAATGTGAAAAAAAAGGTCTGAGCTGCTTCCTCTGCATCACTTCATGTTGTGGCAAGTGCATTTTTCATTGTGCAGTGAAAGAAGCTGGCCTGACTTACCTGTGACCAGGCTTTCCATGCTCTTCACTGGAGATTTTCTCATGCCTGCTATTGGGGTGCTGTTTCTAGTTTGTCAGCTCTGCTGGGGACACTAATGAGTCTTTCGTTACAAACTTTGGCTACATATTTTATGGGGCTGAACTGCTTTAAATTTCATTCATTTCTGTCA
>VWYI01004068.1:8426-23834 GCA_013399455.1 Anthoscopus minutus | reverse complement strand
CAGAGCCCAGGGATTCCCTCAGAGCCCTGGGATTCCCTCAGAGCCCAGGGACTCACACAGAGCCCAGGGATTCCCACAGAGCCCAGGGATTCCCACAGAGCCCTGGGATTCCCACAGAGCCCAGGGATTCCCTCAGAGCCCAGGGACTCACACAGAGCCCAGGGATTTTCTCAGAGCCCTGGGATTCCCTCAGAGACTTTATCCACACGGATTTGACCACCCAGGATCCAGACCCCACAGCAGCCCACGTAACTGCTGCAGGATTTCCACAGAAACACTGAATCATTAAAGCTGGAGAAGCTCTCTAGGACAAGTCCAGCCTTCAGCCCAATCCCACCTTGTTCCCAAACCACATTGCCATCGTTTCCTGAGCATTTCCAGGGACGCGATTCCACCGCTTCCCTGGGAAGTTTGTTCCAACAAGGATACAGGGAAAGCTGTGCAATAAAGTTGCAAATGTGCCCTTTTCAGCTCAGTAACTCAGCCTTTCCTGGCTCTCCACAGAGGGGGAACACCAGGGAGGAGCAGCTTTCCCCAAGTCTTGTGTGTGATGCTCTCCACCTGAATTAATACCATTTCCTTTCCTGCTTATTTGGCATTCCAGGGGCTTCCTGAGAGTAGCATTCCCCTCAGGATTCACTAAAGAAAATAATTGGGGAAAAAAAGCCGACAAAAAACTCCCAAGAAGTGCCATGGGTTGCTGGCTGCATTGCTTGGCTCAGCCCCTGCTTTCCTGACTGTTGGTTGCTGTGGGAGCTGGAGCCAATCCAGAATGGGAAAAACAAGGAATTTTGGTGTGTTTTGCAAATATCATAAGACAGGGACACTTTTGGCAGGTTGCAGAAGTGCCCAGCACTGAAAGGCTGGGGCAGGGAGGCTCTGCCTCCATCCATGTGTGAGCAGGGCTGGTCCTGCCCCTGCAGAACCTTCTTGGGCCATGAGCCAGAGGAGTTTTCCCTAAGGATGCACTGGCAGGACACAGCCAGGCCAGTGATGTCACCTGCAGGGCACAGCAGCTTTGTAGGACTGAACAAAACCAAATGAGGGATTGGAAGGCAATGAAAACAATAAAAAGGAACCTTTTAACATGCAAATTCCAGCTCTGCTACTTGACAATTTTACTCTTACACAAACTGCTCTTTGTCTCGTTAACGACAAAGCAGAAGCAATTAAGCAAACTGCAATAAGACTTAAACAGAATGGAATTAAAACCTACTCCGAGATTATTGTACAACCCCACTGAAGGGATCCTTCCAGCTGATGTCACAAAAAGCTGCCAGTTTGCTTTGGATGCAGAAGGCAGGAGCAGAAATGTTGCAGGAAAGATCTCCGTAAAAACAACCTCTCCATTGGGAGAGAGGCCATGGAGGGCTGGGAGCTGCATCAGCTTTATCCCTGTGCTGAATTCCAGCCCAAGCCCTCGGCAAGGCTTCCCTCTTCCTCCTGGAATGGGACACTGGGGCACAGAGTCCTGGAATGGGTTGGGAGGGAACTTAAATCCCATCCAGAGCCACCCCTGCCCTGGCAGGGCCAGCTGCCACTGTCCCAGGTGCTCCAGCCCCAGTGCCCAGCCTGGCCTTGGGCACTGCCAGGGATCCAGGGGCAGCCCCAGCTGCTCTGGCAATTCCAGCCCAGCCCCTGCCCACCCTGCCAGGGAACAATTCCTGCCCCACATCCCATCCAGCCCTGCCCTCTGCCACTGGCAGCCATTCCCTGGCTCCTGGCCCTGCAGCCCTTGTCCCCAGTCCCTCTCCAGCTCTCCTGGAGCCCCTTTGGGCCCTGCCGGGGGCTCTGAGCTCTCCCTGGAGCCTTCTCCTCTCCAGGTGAATACTCCTTCCCTGGCAGCCCACACAGACCCCAAAGTGATGCCCTTTTCTCCAATCACTGGATATTTTTCCTGCTGGATTTATCTGTAGAAGATCATGGGGGAGCTTTCTGCCCTGCAGATACGCACCAGGGCAGGAAAATGTGTTTTCTCTAAGCCTCATGAGTGGTGGAAGTGGCTGCACACAGGGCCTGTGCCCCACAGGAGGGATTTTGAGCTGACCCCTGAGGACAATGGGATGGTTCTGCCTCAGATCCAGCCACTCCCCCCATCCTGACACAGCCACGAGTTCCTGGAGCTGCTGCTGTTGGCAAAGATGCCCCAACAGCAGCAGCTCCAGGGGAGCCACAGCAGGGCCCAAAGGAGCTGGAAGCAGGAGCAGCCCCTGCCCGAGCCAAGGCTCAGCATCTCCCTGTCCCTGCAGGGCACAGAGGGGAGCTGGGCCAGCCCTGTGCTGAACCCCTGGCACAGCTCTGGGGCTGGTGCTGCGTTCTGGCAGCTCCACATGCAGTCACTGAGTTTGGGTTTTTTACCTTTTAATGTGTTCTGGTTCATATTTAAAAAAAAAATTGTGAAATATCACTGGGGTTTTGTCATCTCCAGAAACAAAGTGAATGTACAGGGTTTTAGCCATGGCCAGGCTGGCTCTGGCCAGGGATGTGCCAGGGGCTGTGTCCTTCCAGAGCTGAAATGCCAGGCACTGGTGGAGGTGAGAGGCAGCCAGGAGAACGTGGAGCCTCACATGAGACGTGTCCAGGAATGACAGAGCCAAAGGAACAGGGAGGAGAGGAGAGGTTCGGAGAGGTTCAGAGAGGAGAGGTTCAGAGAGGAGAGGTTCGGAGAGGANGGAACAGGGAGGAGAGGAGAGGTGCGGAGAGGTGCAGAGAGGAGAGGTTCAGAGAGGAGAGGTTCGGAGAGGAGAGGTTCGGAGAGGTTCGGAGAGGTTCGGAGAGGTTCGGAGAGGAGAGGAGAGGAGATTTATGTATTATGTATATTTCTTTTTTCCCAGGCAAGGTGGAGCTGCTGGAATGGGATTCACCAGGAAACACAGAGCCAGCTGCACGAGGTGGAGTTTTTTCCCTTACCAAAACCCTTGTTTCCAAAGGATTGTGTGGATATTTATGTATTATGTATATTTATTTTTATATCTGTATTTTTATCCTGCAGCTGTCTGTGCACACACACATACACACACCTCCATGTGTAATTCTGATTAAAAATTCCAAGCCAAATCCCAATTCTAGGCAATTCCAGACCAATCCCAATTTCAGACAGCTGGGGAAGGGTGTAAAGCCCTGTCCCTCCAGGAAGATCCCAATGTTCCCCACACCAGATCCAGGGGTGGAAACCTCACATTTTGGAGCTCTGGGGTGCACACAGGGAGCACAAATAACTCGAAATCAAGATGTGGATTTGTTTAACAGGAAAGGGAGAGAAAGCATGACCGAGATTGGAGGGAATGTCGGGAGCTGTGCAGGGAGAGCAGAGTCAAGTCTGGGCAGTGTTTGCTCCCTTGTCATCACAGGCTCACAGAACTGCCTTGTCTGCTCCTGTGAAAATACACCTCGTGCCAGGGAAACAGGCAGGGCTTAGGGAGCACCAGAACGTGTTTTGGGTCGTTTCCAGGTGATTGGCCTCTCTTAACAGATCCTTCTTGTAGATGAAGGCAAATATTTATGTAGGGACCCCATTGGCTGCGTGTTCCTCTCTTCTGGTTTTTCCCCTCATAAACCTGTTCCTCAGGAATCCAGAGCAGCAGCAGTGGCTGGGGGCTTGGGACAAAACCCAGAGTGGGATTTTCCACATCCTCAGAATCCCAGACAGGGTCTCCTCCACACCAGAGAATCTCCACTCTCCCTATCCCATTGCACCCCTCAGAAATTCCCCATTCCTGACTCCTACACAGGGATGCAGCCTGGCCAAATATTTCTTCCAGCATCTTCTGCTTCCAGTGGATTGGGGCGGCTCTTTGGGACACCTGAGGTGGATTTGGATGGGGAAGAGCTCAGCACTTTGGTGGGACAAATCTCCTGAGCCTCCAGCAAAGCTGCAGGACAAAGAACAATCATTAACTGAGCAGTTCTGGATCAAACTAAGAACCCGGCAGCTGCTGCCTGTGCCTGGGATGGAACAGCCATTCCAAGACTGAAATGCCAGTTCAAATTAACCCAAGAATTCTGGTGCTGCCTTTTCCTTGCTCCATTTCATCAGACAGTGCCACTTCCTGACATTTTCCTTCCCGTTATCCCTGTCAGGGACTGAGGGCCCCAAGTGGGAACAGAACTCAGGATGCAGCTGAAGGGACAAAGCCACACAAGTGAGGCCACCCCAGGTCACAGCGGGACTGGGGCAAAGGATGAGCAGGAGGATTCACCCCAGGACAGACCCCCAGCCTCACCCCATTCCCAACAAAACCCCATTCCCACACTATGGGAACGGTGATCTTCATTTGGGGCCCCTGGAACACACCAAGATTTGTGTTTGCTGCCTCCACCTGCTGGATTGTTACTTGGACAAGGAATCACGGAACCATGGAATGGTTTGGGTTGGGAGGACCTCATCCAGTCCCCAGGAACCTTCTGCTGCCCCAGGTTGCTTCCAGCCTGGCCTGGGACCTTCCAGACATGGAAGCCACAGGATTCATGAGAAACAACTCAGCCTCGGTGCCTTTTGTTGTTCAGATTTCCTGGTGAAGGCACCTGCAGGTGCCAAATTGAGAGGTAACCCTGAGAGGCACCACTGAGGTCAAAGGCAGCAGGACAAAAGTAACATTCCACAAATTCCCCTGAATCAAAAGGAAACCAGTCCTAGGTCCCCTTTCCTGGCCCTATTCCAGCTCTACCTGCTGCTCTCACATCCGGGGACCGGATAAATCATCCCAACAAACCCAAACCAGGAGCAAAGCCCCATCTTCATGCAGGCCAGGAGAACAAAACCCCCTTTTCCAGCCCTGCCAGGCTCAGGGAATTCTTTCCAAGAGCCATGTGCACATTTGTTATCACCTCTCTAATGAGATAAGGTGTGAGCTTCTGTTTAATTAGAAATGAGCTCACACTGGTGACCAAAAATACCTTGGAAACTCCTCCCAGCACTTCCGAGCTGAGCTCATCAGGGCTCAGAGCTGGAATGGCAGCACGGAAATGATCTGCAGGTCGAATATTAAAGATTTTAAGGCAAATAAATATCTTTTTAAGCCATCCCTAGCAAAGACAGTGGATGTATAACCCTGTGGATAGACATCTAGGAAATCTGGGATCACATTCCTTCAGCTTAGCATGGGGCTCAATAAAAAATAGGCTTCAAACCATTTATTTGGGGGTATTTTTAAAGAATTTAAGTGTGTTTGTCAAGAAAAGATGGACAAATACTTTCCTTAACATATCCAATGTTTTATTTATTTAAATGTGTGTTACCTTTTTCTAAGAAATTTTTAAAAACCAGATCTGAAACCTGCAGAGAGCCCAGAGCCAGAAATTACTCATGTACTCAGTTACTGATCCAAAAATCCTCCTGCTCTGCAGAGCCCTGAGAGGGAAAATGCCTCAAAAACCCTCCCTAGGACAAAATCTCTGATGGAACAGCTGAGAGATAACCAAAACCCCCATTATTTCAATGTAATAATTCTCAGTCAAAGATCACAAGCAGCCACACATCTGAACTTAAGTGGCTGCTTTAAAAAAAAATAAACCAACCAAATAAAAACATTTAAACCCTTTGACTGCTGGCAAAGTGGATCCTCAGCCCCCTCTGACTGTGCCAGTGTGAGAAATGCCACGAGGAGTTTTTGAATTTGTGTTCAGATTCCCTGATTAAATCCAGGAATCCTCACAGCCCTATTCCCAATGGGCTTTTCTTGATGTGTCCCAGAGCAGAACAAGTTTTTTTTCCCACAAATATGATTTACCAAGCACAGCCCTGAACCTTTAACCAGTGACTGCCTCTTCCAGGGGCTGCTGCAAACCAGCCCTGAGCACAGAGACCCCTCAGTAATCCCAAACAAGCTGGGGCTGGGTCCAGGGAGCGACAATTCCCTGTTAAATCTGTGGAGAAGCAGCCGGTGCTGTAACAAGACCTCTGCCTCTCCCTCCATGGGCAAAGCAATGTTTGGACACGAGGCAAGTCTGAAATCGCCTCCAGCCTCTTTAGGAAAGGTTAAAAAATAATTTAAAAGCACAAAAAAAAAAAACCCCTCTCCAGGGGCCAGCATTCCTGCTTGATGCCTGAGCACCAAATAAAGGACAGCTGCAGGTCCTGGCAGGCAGGGAGTGGAGCTCAGGTCTGGGCTGCGCACTGAGCTGAGTGTTCTGGTGTCTGCAGAGCAGCTGAGCAGGAATTTCTGTCACTGCAGCGGGGACAGGCTCAGGGCAGGGGTGAGGCCCCTGAGTGCCCTTGAACTGGCTCCCAGGGAGGGGAGCTGGGAGAGCTCAGGGATCAGGGCTGCAGGGATGGAGAGAGAGGTCAGGGCTGGAGGGAGAGCTCAGAGCTCAGAGCTCAGGGCTGCAGGGATGGAGAGAGAGGGCAGGGCTGGAGGGAGAGCTCAGAGCTCAGGGCTCAGGGCTCAGAGCTCAGGGCTCAGGGCTCAGGGCTCAGAGCTCAGAGCTCAGGGCTCAGGGCTCAGGGCTCAGAGCTCAGGGCTCAGGGCTCAGGGCTCAGAGCTCAGGGCTCAGGGCTCAGGGAGGGCTCAGAGCTCAGGGCTCAGAGCTCAGAGCTCAGGGCTCAGGGCTCAGGGCTCAGAGCTCAGAGCTTTACACAGAGCACCTGGCACAGGGACTGTGCAGCTCCTGCCCTGTGCCAGGCAAAGAAACTGGGGTTTGTGCCCAAGGCCAACCATGAACCCAACCACTGACCGAGCAGTGACCGAGCAGTGACTGACCAGTGACTGACCAGTGACTGACCACTGACCGACCAGTGACTGACCAGTGACTGACCACTGACCGACCAGTGACTGACCAGTGACTGACCAGTGATTGACCACTGACTGACCAGTGACTGACCAGTGACTGACCAGTGATTGACCACTGACTGACCAGTGACTGACCAGTGACCGACCAGTGACCGACCACTGACTGACCAGTGACTGACCAATGACCGACCAGTGACGGACCACTGACTGACCAGTGATTGACCACTGACTGACCACTGACTGACCAGTGACTGACCAGTGACTGACCAGTGACCGACCACTGACTGACCAGTGACTGACCAGTGACCGATCAGAGACCAACCAGTGAACTACCAGTGACCAACCAGTGGCCAACCATGACCAAGCGGTGACGGGGTGCGAAAATGGGGCCAGCAGGTTGCCCATGGGGTGGTGTGAGAGGGCAGGAGGCTCCAGGGTCTCCCGTGCGCTCTGCAAGCTCAGTGATTCTCACACTGTGGGCAGGATGTGGTCCCACACCTCCGGCAGCACCCAGGGCTCAGAAACCCTGCACAAAACCCAGCTTGGGGGTGGCTCAGATTCCCCCAGGAGCGCTCCGGCCCCTCGGGATCTGGCAGGAGCCACCCAGGAGTGTTCCTGGTGGCCTGGCGGGCAGCAGCAGCTCCGTGTGCTGTTCCTGCAGAGCGTGGGGCCGGGCACCGGGAGGTGGTGCTGCAAGAGCGGTGCTCACACACCCCAAAACAGCCTGACCTGAGCTGCCTGCAAGGTGCTGAATCATCCCTGGGGCTGCAGGAAACCCCAGAGCCCTCCTGAGCTGTTCACCCCACACCCACAGGGGAGCCCGAGCGGGTGGGTCACCGCACAGGAGCTCACTGGAATTACAGCCTCGGGCTCCCAAAAGCTTCCTAGGATTTTCCTTTCTGAGCCTTTGGAGCTCATCCATGGACAAGGAGAGCTGCAAATATGGCCCTGCTCTGGTGGCACAGGGAGGATGCTTGGGAAGATGAGCAGAACTCTGACCTCCCACCCAAAAAAAGAGAAATGTCCAACATGGTCTCGTGGAAGGTGTCCCTGCCCATGGCCCAAGGAAGCCGCTGCCCCTGGAGCAGCGGGGCCGAGGCATCGCTGCTGAGAGGAGCCGAGCGCCGCTGCTGCAGCGTCCTCGGGAACGGCCCTGCCTGCCCTGGGCCCCCGGCTTTGGGGCTTTTCTTTGTGCAATAAACGCTGAAATCGCTCAGCACCGGGAGCCTGCTCCTGGTTTTAACACTTTGTTCTGCAGCGAGGTGGGCACATCACAGAGCCAGGGCTGGTGGCCACCACTGCTGTGCCCAGGGTGGGTGCCAAGCCCTGGAGAGGGAAGATCCAGGGCTGGGCAAGAGGCCAGAGTTTGCTCTGGGAGTGCTCATGTGGCTGGGCCCTGGTGACCGTGAGTAGATCAGCAGTGAGGAGTTGTTCCTCTTAACATCAAAAAGAGCAAATCTGGGAGCTACAGCAAGGAAGCTGTTCCCTCCCAGGGTGTGGAATCAGAGAATCTTTTAGGTTGGAAAAGAGCTCCAGGATCCTCGAGCCCAGCCTGTGTCCACCTCGATCCAGTCCAATGTCCAGGAATTCCCTGGACACCTCCAGGGATGGGGACTCCAAACCTCCCTGGGCCGTTCCACGGCCTGGACAACCCTTTCCATGGGGAAATTGTCCCTAAAATCCACCCTGAGCCTGCCCTGGCCCAGCCTGAGGCCGTTCCCTCTGCTCCTGTCCCTGTTCCCTGGGAGCAGATCCCAAATCCCCCCGGCTGTCCCCTCCTGCCAGGAGCTGTGCAGAGCCACAAGGGCCCCTGAGCCTCCTTTGCTGCAGCCTGAGCCCCTTCCCAGCTCCCTCAGCAATTCTCCAGCCCCTTCCCAGCTCCCTCAGCAATTCTCCAGCCCCTTCCCAGCTCCCTCAGGAATTCCCCAGACCCATTCCCTGCCCTGGACACACTCCAGCCCCTCCAGGTCCTTCTTGTCCTGAGAGGCCCAGGGCTGGACAGGGCTCAGGAGGAATTAGGTGCCAGCATGGGAAGATTGAGTTATCTCCTGCTCCTTAGATAATCATGAAATCCCTTCCTGCAGCTCTGGCTCTTCTTCCCCATAGCTCTGAGCACACACAAGTTTTAAATCTCCACTTGGATTCCCAGAGGAATCATCTCCTTCCTCATTCCTTCCCTCAGTCATTATCTCTCATTGGATGTGACAACACCATCGACTCTCCAGAGCTCTGTGGGTCACAGAACGCGCTCTGCCACCTCCCAGACACCTCCAGGAGAAAGAGCTTGTCCGGTGTTTAATGTGACCCTTCAGCCTCAGGGGAAAAGCAAAAAGAAAAAGCCCAATTTTTGGAGAAAATCCAGAAATTCTTCCTGCTTGCGCAGGCCTCCGTTACAATCAGCAAATCACCTCCGCTGTTTCACCTCAGGGTAAAACTTGGAGAGCTCAGCTCCTTTCTCTGAATCACCCTCAGCAAACAGCCCCAATTAAGAGATAAAACATGTGTTGCTACCACAACAGCAGCTTGGGCAGGGATTTATATTTAGAAGCTGCTTAAAACTGTGCATGGTATCTCGTTCAAAACCATTCCCTGTGTGCTGGTAGGGGCTGATGGCAGAGCACTGACACACTCGGGAGGGACACACACTTCACACCCTCCCCAGGACTCCTGCACAGCACCAAGCTGAGAGAAAACACTGAAAAGACAGGGGAGGAAGCTCAAAAATGGTTTGGGTTGGAAGGGAGCTTAACACCTCCCTGGCAGCATAGTAAGATGCCAAGGTTTGTGGAGTGCAAAGGGATGAGTCAAAGCAGATTTTGGAAGCAACAACATTTCCCACTAAAAAGTGAGCAGAAAAGGCTCTGTGTGACTTTGGGGAAGGGTTTTGAGTTCTGAGAGCAAACCCAGGCACTGAAATGGGCTCTGGTGCAAAGTCTTGATTTGAGATGCTGCTGACAAGGAGATGCCAGCCCCTGTGGGACCAGCAAGGATCTGGGGACAATTCCTAATCTGGCACAGACTTCTGCACCTGGGAAGTGATGGAAAAGCAAAATCACAGGATCACAGAACATCCTGAGCTGGAAAGGACCCTCAAGGATGAACCAGCCCAGCCCCAGGCCCTGCCCAGACCCCCAGCAATCCCCCCTGGGCATCCCTGGAGCGCTGCCCAAAGGCTCCTGGAGCTCTGGCAGCCTCGGGGCCGTGCCCATTCCCTGGGGAGCCTGGGCAGTGCCAGCCCCTCTGGGGGAAGAACCTTTCCCTGCTCTGCAGCCTGAGCCTGCCCTGACCACTCTGTGCCCACTCTGCCCCTCCGTGTGCCCTCTGCCCTTTTGGGGCAGGCAGCCATGGGCGAGGACGGAGCTGAATCCCAGCAAGGTCAGATGTGAAGGATGCAGAACACCAGAGCTCCATGGCACTGCTGGAACCAAGTGTGACAAGAAAATCTGAATCAAAACCTGAAGTTCTGCTGTGCTGGGCACTGAGGAGGCCCCACTGTGAAAGCTGAGTCCAGCTCTGGGGCCCTCAGGACAAAAAGGACCCAGAGGGGCTGGAGCCTGTCCAGGGCAGGGCAGGGAGCTGGGAAGGGGCTGGAGAATTGCTGAGGGATCTGGGAAGGGGCTGGAGAATTCCTGAGGGAGCTGGGAAGGGGCTGGAGAATTGCTGAGGGAGCTGGGAAGGAGCTGGAGAATTGCTGAGGGAGCTGGGAAGGAGCTGGAGAATTGCTGAGGGAGCTGGGAAGGGGCTCAGGCTGGAGCAAAGGAGGCTCAGGGGCCCTTGTGGCTCTGCACAGCTCCTGGCAGGAGGGGGCAGCCGGGGGGATTTGGGATCTGCTCGCAGGGAACAAGGACAGGAGCAGAGGGAACGGCCTCAGGCTGGGCCAGGGCAGGCTCAGGGTGGGCACAGCAGGAATTTCCCCATGGAAAGGGAGCTCAGGCCTTGGCACTGCCCAGGGAGGTTTGGAGCCCCCAGCCCTGGGGGTGCTCAGAGTGGATGTTCTTCCCAGTGTGGTTCAGTGGGCAAGGTGGGATCCAGCCAAATTTTGAATTTGATGATTTGGAGGAGTTTTCCAACACTTGGGATCTTGTGACCACAAAACCCAGAGGGCAAAGAGCAGCCCTGTGAGTTTGGAATGTGATGAGGACCAGGCTCTGTCATTGCCCCCAGCCCCTCATCCCCAGCCCCTCCTGGGGGAAACTCCCTGCTCCTTCAGCCTGGCCAAACCCAAAGCCACCTCCATCATCTGACAGAAGTTCTGCAGGGAATTAAATCCCAAACAGGAGTGGAGGGGCTGGGGCTGATGAAAAATTCCCTCCTGTGACAGCTCCTGCTGCACAGGGATCCATCTGGGCAGGCACGTGGATGTGCAAGGATTTGTTGGGTGAAAATCCCAGCAGCTTTCCCAGGGATGGGAAAGAGAGAGGGGAAGATGCAGCAGGGAAGTGAGGAGAAAAGTCAGGGACATGAGCAAGTGAGAAAAGAGGCAGCTCTGGGCGAGGCACACGGGTGGAAAATTACAGGAGGGTTGGTCCAGAGGGAAAAAGCCTCATGTGGGATGGGGCAGCAGAGCAGGAGCAGAACCAGGCTGCTGCCAGAGGGGAGATTTGGTACAATTCTGAATAAAAAACAAACCCAAAAAACCACATTTGAAGACACCCAGGGAGAGCTGGGTCATCTCCACACGGGATCAGGGACAGGAAATGGATTTACTGACAGTGAAAGGTGCAAGAGGAGATGGAGAATTAATGGCTCAAAATGCTGGGTGCAGCATAATTCTCCCTAAAAGCCCAACCAGCCAGAGGTTTTTACATTGCCCAGGTGAAAGAACTTGAAAATATCACTAAAACTCAAAAAGGTTTGCAGCAGAACTCCCTAGATGTGTTTTTATTCCACACAAATGAAAGCCAGGCGGCCAAATTAATCCTAATTAACCTGATTAGGTTTATTGCAGGGCTAAGGATCATTCACTGGTACCACAAGAGGTTTTTTTTCCCCTCTCTCCAAACAGAATTCCCTTTGTGCACCTGCTTTTAACACCACCCTGCCACAGAGCACGTCCCAATATAATTGCATTATGGCTGGGAGAGGTTTCATCCACGGAAAGGCAGAGAACAAATACAAAACCATGCACATTATGTGCTCTCTGCAGGGATATTTAAAGCTCTTCCCCTCAAAGTAAATCAGTTTTATGTCATTAAAGCCCTTGAAAATATCAAGTTGCAAGGATTTGCTCCCAGAACTTGGTTTCTTCTCAATTTCTTGTAACTTTGGGGAGGGCAGGTCACGGGGAATTGGCATTTCCCACTCGAGCTCACCCCTGGAGCCAAACGCTGGCCTCTCGTGCCTCAGTTTCCCCCCTGAATATGGGAATGGCATTTCAGAGGCGCTGCAAATCGGAATCCATGATCATTCCTAGGAACTCTGAGGTGAAAAACAAGCTGGGATTTTTTTTGTTTGGTTAAATTTGAGCTTGCAGAACCAGGGGGTGGCACAGAGAAGGGCTGGAACCAAGAATGCTCTGACAAACACAAGAGCAAAGCCCAGATTTAGACTCCTCCCAAGGGAAAAAACAAGCATTTAATTCATTTTATTTGCACCTGATCACCTTTGGGGTCCTGGTTTTGTTTTCATTTCTTATTTGCTAAGCCCTGGCAGCCACAGAGACTCTGGATTTTGTCCCTGTGGGCAGCCTGTGGCTCTGCCCCTTTACATTATAAATATAAATCTGGTCTATAATAAAGCTTTTATTCCTCAGAAAGTCATAAATCCTGGAATTCTTGCCATCTGCACCAAAATGAACCTGTACAGATACAGGTACAACCATGCAGTGCTTCAAACAGGGCAAAATTCCAAGGATATGGAGCATCCACCTGGACACCTCCAGCTGCTTTAAATCCATGGAAAATCCCTGTTTGCATCTCTGCCCTCGGGGTCTCAGCCCCAAACTCCCCTTGAGGAACGAGGGTTTGGCTAAGGGCAGCTCTGAGGGGTCCAGGGCAGGTGGGGAGAGAAGGAAAAGCCAAAACTTCCCAGCTGAATTTGCTAAGAACGGGCATGGAATGGTTTGGGTGGGAAGGGACCTTAAACTCACCCAGTGTCACCCTCAGGGCCAGCTGCCACTGTCCCAGGTGCTCCAGCCCCAGTGCCCAGCCTGGCCTTGGGCACTGCCAGGGATCCAGGGGCAGCCCCAGCTGCTCTGGCAATTCCAGCCCAGCCCCTGCCCACCCTGCCAGGGAACAATTCCTGCTCTCCCAAATCATAGCTTCTTCCCTTTCTTGCTCCAAACCCTGCACAGAACCAGCCTGGCTCAGGCCCTGACACCACAAATAAACTGATTTTTCATTACAAACGCTCCAAGCTGATGAAATCCCCTCTTTGGGACACAAAGCCTGAGGAGCTCTGTTCTGTTTTGGACCTTCTGGACCTTTTGCAAGGAAAATGAAGCATTTTAAGAGTGTCCTTAGGATATCCCGAGATGGAAGGAACTCAGGAAGGAACCCACCAGGATCATCAAATCCAACTCCACAATGCCAAAGGGAAAATGGGAGCTCCAGCACAGTTTGATACCTTTAAAATAGATTTGGAGGATGGAAAATAAGATTTTTCTTACTAAAATTGCTGTGGATACCAGGCTGGGACAGGCTGTAGGTGCTTCAGAGGCCAGGATTAGGAGTCAAAATGGTCTTGATAAATTGTAGAAATGGTCTGGAAGAAACAAGAGAAAAAGGAAAAGACAATTCAGGAATGATGGGTGAATTGGTGAGGCAGGAATAATCAATGGCACGGTCACCAGGGAGATACACACAGGCTTGAGGGGTCTTGGGAAATCTCAGGATTTCCATGGATCACAAAGTGAACAGGAGCTGGACACGAAATACTGCAATAAAACCAAACATTTGCTGTGATGCAGAGACAAAATGTCCTACAAATAAACAAAGGGAACTTCCCATCTCTTTGGCCCCACTGAGGTTCTGGTGTTGGACATTTCAGTCAAATCACAGAAAAATTCCCAGCGGGGACAAGGAGAATGATCAGGGATGGATGGAGAGAGCACAGACTGGAAACCCAGAGAGGGAAATCACATTTCTGGCACCAGTGTGGCTGGAAAAGCCCCCCAGGATCATCCAGTCCAACCACAGAGCAGCACCACCATGGCCAGCACTGTCCCCAAGTGTCACATCCAGGTGACATCCAGGTGTGCCATTTGCTGACCATTTCCAGGCATGGGCACTCACATCCCCAGCACGGGGATTCATTTTGAGTAAGGACAGCAGGGAGGCATCAACCCCATCCCAAGGGACGCAACAGAAAGGGATAAATCACCTTTAGGGATTGTCAAGGGTGTCACAGCCCTAAATTGCACCAGGGAACCCAGGCTGGACACCAGGAAGTGTTTCCTGGCTGGGAATTAAGGAATTCAAGGGTTCTCCAACACCTGGGGCAGAGAATTTAAGGCACAGCCCATCAGGAGGGGGCTTTACCTTGGACTCCCAATTTTCTTTGTTTCCAAGGGTAAAAAATCCCTTTAGGAAGCAACTCAGTGGCTCAATTAACCAACTTAATTAACCAAATTAACAGCTGAGGCCATGGCCCCTGCAGCATGTCACCCACACGGGCAGTGGGATCTGCCTGCGCAGGGGAAAGAAGTAAAATGACATCAATTCTGCAGAGAAGAAACAGATTGAAGAGACCAAGAAGTGCCAGCACCACCCAGAGAGCCGGGATCAATGGAGGGGGAGCCCCGCCCAGTGGAATAATCCCCAAATGCCCCTTTTAATTAGAGAAAAATTAAAAATATTCAACCCATGTGCCCTGCACGTGGCGGGATCTCAAACCAGTTTGATTTTTTGCACCAACCTGCCTTCCCACAGGGCAGGCAAAGCCTTCCCTTGCAGCTGGCAGGCGCAGCAGAGCTGCCCTGACTCCTCAGCAGGACTCTGGCTGGGGCCAACAGCTCCTGAGTGACTGCCAGGGCTTGTGGCCTTTTCACAGAGCCCAGAAATGGCTTCAGAGCAGCAAGGGCTGTCCCAGCTCCCTCCCTGGGCTGGCAGAGCTGTCCCAGCTCCCTTTGGGGACACTTCAGGCCGGGCTTGTCACCAACAAAATCTTCCTTTGGCACAGCCGCAGCTTCTGGGATGCGCTGGGATTTTCCCAGGGATCTCAAGAGGTCAAAAGGAGCATCCCAGCATCACCCTGGGCACAGGGGACACAAAGCAGCTGCCCCGGGATCCCTGGAATGTCCCAGGCCAGGCTGGACAGGGCTGGGAGCACCTGGGACAGTGGGAGGTGTCCCTGCCGTGGCAGGGCTGGCTCTGGGTGGGATTTAAGGTCCCTCCCAACCACAATTCCATAATTCTGTGATTCCTGATCCAGGGGTTTGAGTTTTGCCCCACAGGGTGTGGCTCTTCCCCCAGAGCCCTGTGACCTCACCAGGCCTCCCCAGCCACAGCAGAATCTGGAATACAGAGATTTTCCTGGAAATCTGGAGGGAAGTCCAGGACTGGGCTGCACTGCCCACCCGGAGCTCCCACAGGCAGGCTGGGATGGAAGTTTGGGGTTGAAATCTGTGGACAGACCATTGAGGATGCCAAAAACGCCTCTGGGCAACCCCAGCCTGGCGGGCAGGAGGATTTCCTTCCCCTGCTGGCCTCTCTCCATGCACAGGAGGGGAATGGAATGCGAT
>VWYI01004067.1:0-20246 GCA_013399455.1 Anthoscopus minutus | reverse complement strand
TGAAAACCTTCAGAATAAATGTAGATTTGTCAGCGCTGCTTAGCTACAAGCACAGGTGTAAAGATTGTCCCAAAAGTTAACCAAATATTCCTCTACTCAACAGAATACAAAACTTAACAATTTGAAGTGACTTTCTTGTCTTTATTGCAAATTACATGGAAAATCATTGTTGTTGTTATTATTAAACACCTATTCATAGCTCTGTCCAGAAAATGCTGTTGTACATGAGCATTGCTTGAATTCCTTTGAATTTTTGTTTTCTGCATTATTAAACTCGACCATATAAAAGTAACACTGTACTTTGTAACTGCTGAGGCTTTTCTAAGTGTGCTCTACCTACTGGAGTATCTAGGCAACTGACAAATCAAAAAACTGTGCCCCGGAATATTTCATTATGCTAATATAAATTTGTTTTGGAAAAGATGACTGTTGCTTTGGTTTTTTTTTACAGTGAGCAATATTAAACTTTCATCATTTATTTAAAACAAAACAAACAAACAAAACCCAAACCCACCAAACCAAAACTGTTCCATTAACCATTAACCATTAACCAAAACTGTTCCATTAACTGTTCCATTGAAGAACAAATAAAATAACTCTTAACTTCTCATCAAAGTTGACTTGTCCAGAAATTGCAGATGTAGCTATTTGTCTCCAGGACACAGGTTTAGGAGTCAAGGTTTAACTACACTTCTGGCTCTTAAACCATGTTGTGGTATTGGGAAGTCTTTTGTAATTTTTTTCTCCATTTATAAAGTGAATATAAACATAAATCTTTCTGAAAAATATCACATGGTGTACTGATAGGAAGTGGTGTGTTAAAGCTAGCTATTATTCAGATTATGTATAACCTACTATTTGTTTTTTATACTCCACCACACACATGTACTTTTCTGCATTCAAGCTAGCAGCAGCATCTTCCTTGCTTACCAATCATATTGGCAGGATAGTAGAAATTTTGATTTTGCCTAAGATTGGGATGAAAGTTCATTGCTAAAGCAACAGTACAGGCCGGAGAACAGCCTGTGCTGGAAGCAAAGGAAATATGTTCCATGACCAGCAGTCTCTCAGAAATCCCAGGAGATCCTGGCAGAGTATAGGTCATGGAGCTCCAGTCAGATTGTACAATACAGACTGGAAGTTGCTCTCTGCTGACAGTAAATTACATTCCTTTTTTGCTACGGGTTTGTCTGGATGAGGACTGAGTAATTCTAGCTCATTTTTTTCACTAGTATACCAAGAGTTTCTGGAGCGTGCAGTTGAACAATGCTCTACTGTATCTCAGGATACTACTGATAGGAAGAGTCTGAACCTAGAGGGCTGGGTTAACCACTAGACATCTCCTAAAAGCAAAAATTCAAACCTCTGTTAATAACAGATGTAAAACATCTTCCAACTCCCATTACTAATCTGAAAACCTGCTTTTAAAGGTGTGATTCAATTGTCTTTTAGTGCTCCTAGATGTATTCGGGTACCCTAGAGGCTTTCAGCTGCCACATCACATGGCACAGGAATCCCAAAACCTGTAAACCTAATCTAACAGTAGTACCTCAGATATCCTAGAGAACAGAATCAAGTTCCATGTATTTTTCTTTACCAAATCACTTGTCATTTTAAAGGAGGAAGTGCTGCGCTAGTTTCTAACACCGTGGTATATTTGGTTTAGTATTAGTCACATTCAGAAGATACAGCTGAAACCAGAGCTCAGACAGGCATCTTTTGACCCTCAGCATGATTTACATTACATTGGCTTCCCTGCATGGTAGCTTCTTCTGAGTAGTTCTATCTTTAAATAAAGATAGAATGAAAGCTGTAGTTTTCATTTAAAACAGTAAAGAGTAGTGGAAGTCTAGCAACCTGAATAAAATAATTTAAACAGAAGGCATTGATGTATTTATGGTAACATGGTATCATACAATTTTTAATATAGAGAGGTATGGACTGAACCAGCAGTAAGTTCCCTTACGTTAAACAGAGGTAGTCAATTAAATGGCAGCAAGTTGCTGTCATGTCTAGAAACTGAAGATTAGCTACATGCCTGTCATGTCTTTGTCCTGTGCTAGACAAATATGTGTGAATGCATCTGCATTACAGGTGGGAGTAATGTGTATGTGATGCTTTTGGTGAATGCTTTTTAAAAAACAGATACAAATATTTTACAGTTTAATTTTGAATAGGAATTCTTTTCAATTACTAAGTGTCCCAGTCTGACTTAAAGTAGTTTAGCATTTTAGATACTGATTAGACCTTTGAAGTCAGAACAGTAAATGCTTAAAATTTAGCAGAATGTTAGATACCTTTCAGTGCCATGAAATAAATTTAAAAATAAACTTTATCTTAGTAAAAGAAAAACCCATTTCTGGCAAAACTTTATTCATCTGTACAAAATCTACAAAAGTGCAAGTCTACACAGGCAAAATCAGGCAAGTTAAATATTTCCAGAATGTGACTAAAGAAATCTAAGACGGTAAAAAAAACACTTTACAAAGTCACAGTTGGTAGATTGGACTGAGGTAATAAGGCTGAATGATTAAAATTTATCAGATATGCAGAAGTGCCTGACTATTAGCACAGGATTATTTATGTTGTTTTAACTACTGTATTTATTTGTGGTTTCTAATAGTTAATAATTTATTTGTACTTTTAAAATATTTTTAAAAGCTCGTTGTGCATCAAGAAATTGTGCAACAAAGTTAGTTCTGACTAAACAAGTAAAGAGTTTAAACAAGTAATGAATATGCATTTCTAAGGTTAGGTTGCTTTTCAGCATATTGTATTTTTTGTAGGATAAGCATACATATGATTTTATGTGATGATAGATTATCAAAATCTCTCTCCTGCCCTAGTGTTTCTCAACATTTTTAGTAAATTCCAAGTTTGGGGATCTATTATTCCAGTAGAGTTTAAAAAAATCATTAATGAAATAGCTGCTTGTTGAGCGGGAAAAAATGTGATTTACAGTTACCAAAAACGTCTGAATGTTGAAAGCCAGATAGAGCCCAATAAACATAGGTGAAGTGGAATGTTAAAAAAAATAAAAATATTCGATAAGAAATGAAAACAATTTTCAAAGTATTATTTTCTTCTAATGTTATGTAAACATTTGAAATCCAAAACAGATGTAACTGATGCCAAATCAATTTCTGTACATCTTTTCCTTTCAGCAACTTGGAAAGTAATGTGGTTTCTGCTTGATGAATATGAATATTGGTCCAAGAGTAGAAAAGCTATTTCATGTTTTTAAATCTCTGAGTTGTTCCCCATCTCTAACTCATTATACAAGAATTATCTGAAAGAGCATTGATGTAAAATGGTATTTGTGCAAAAGAAATCTGTTAAAAATTGTAGATTATTGATAAAGAGAGCTAAGTGTAAGGTCAAAGCTCAAGTGGACTAGCTGCAGAACACAAGCAGGACCTAATCTTAATACTCTTTTCAGTAAATAAATTGGTTCCTTGCAAAACTGATCTTTAAAAATTGACATATTCATGTTGATCTGCTATGGGCAATAATTTTGGTTGTTTTATTTAATTCAGTGTGAATTCTCAACAGAATAACGCAGGAAAAATGCAGAGTTTAGTAGTAGAAATATTTCTTAAAATTTATTCTGGTTAATCAAACCAACAATGGAGATTAATTAAGAAAAAAATGACTTTTTTTTATATATCTCACACACTTCACTTCCCTAATCAGTCAATATTTTTCTGTTAAACTCTTCTTGTAGACAAAACTGCATATTTAAAGTTTTTTGCTTTATATATATATATAAAATAGCCTAATAATTACAAATATCATACTCCAAAATTTATCAGTTCAAGCAAGCACAGTAGAAGGAGATAATTGATTAACATTCCAGACAAAATTCAAAGTCACTATAACTTTGCCATTTTCACTTTCTATTTTTTTAGTTTATTTTGATCAATTTTTTTTGTAAACTGGGATTAAAAATTCTGACTTTTGAGTTGTAAAAATCTTATTTGTATACAGAAGAAATAGGGAAATCTAAAAAAAAGTGTAATTTACTAAAATAGTACTTAAATACATGTAGACTGTGAATATTGAGTAGAGTTTCCCACAAAGAGACCATTTAGAACACTTTTGGAGTAAAAATATCAGAACTGAATGTAAGGGTGGGGATTAAACTGGGACAAGCTGCATGTATAATGAGCATTTATAGTGCATGGAATCTTCTAAGTTGCTCATGTGAATGTTTTCTCTCGCATAAAATCAAATAAATGACCTACATTGTGTTATTCCAAGGTTCATAAATGTAAATTAACAAATACTGATAATTCCAAGAATATTCTAGATTTTCAAATTTACTTAATCTTGGCAAAATAGACACCAATGTACTTCACATTTGAAGCACATATACCAAAAAATTCCGATTTGCAAGTTTTATTTTTCCGTGTTATCTTAATTGCATTAGACCATGTTGCATGTTGCACAAATGAAGAAGGGATAATAAGATAGTAAGAAGATAATCTCCCTCAACATTCATATGGCCACTACTTAGCCTGTCATGTGGAGATGTTTTCATAGCCAATGACTGGTCAACATCACAGTCAACATAATCTGAAGTCTGTTTCATGTTAAGTTGGCAGCTATATTTTTTTAGGTGCATCACACTACAAAGGCACCTGTTTCTTTCACTGGAACTTTGGAATAGATGTTGGCTGTACTGTACAAGCCTGTGCTTTAGAGCAGTGATCCTGAGTTTTGTGAGTGGATCTGAAGTTACATGCAAACCTGTGACTTGGGAGAGATTTTACAAAACATTTATGACTTGGATGTTTGGTACATGTCCTGTCCAAGTGGTCTGGGTATTTTCACTACCTTAAAACGAGCCCACAGGAATTTACTGCATGCACACAGATGTTCCCATTGCACATATCAGGTTGAAGAAATCCAAGATGCGAAAGCTCCATGATATCACCCGGGCACCTTGTCTGCACATGCGCAAAAAATTTGTCTGGCATTTCCTGATAAGCTGCAAATGCTGTATCACCTGAAATATTTGACATCCCAAGTAAATGTCCATGTTGCCATGTTCTTCTCAGGCAAAATTACCAAAAAGAGAACTTACAGAATCCCAGAATAACAGGATGGATAGTATTGGAAGGAACCAGTGAGACATCTGGCCAAACTTCCCTGCAAGATCATCCTAGAGGACATTGCACAGAATTGCATCCAGACTGTTCTCAAATTATTCTGGGGAAGTCTAGAACTTTGTTAGCCCTCATATTTTTCCTGAAAATCACACCAAATACAGATATTTCAATTGCTTTCCAATTTCTAGCAGTGATTTCTCACAATGCAATATAAACACAATTGCATGCATATAACCAGAAGGGAAGGACTGATCTTATGAAAAAGTAGTTAAGGTAATCATAAGTCCTCAGAACTAATTTTTCAAATTGGTTTTATGAACCACTGGAGCTGAAAAGCCTTGGAGAGCTCTTTGCAATTTCTTGGCAGAAATAATACAGTTGGCTGAGCCTAAAAAACCACAAGGTATCTCAACTAGGTATGAAATTGTTGTTATTATTAGAAAATCACTGGCCATCTGGATGGGCATTATGTGCAATAAGCTACAGACTACTGGTGTAAAATTCAGCTTAAGTTAGAATTTCTTGAAAATAGAAAAGCCAAATATAGGCTAAATCATCAATATTCATAACTAGAAAGAGGAACTTTTAAGGTCTTAGCTCTGCAGTGTGAAACTAATAGAGGACAAACAAATTAATCTGTTTACTTGAAAGAGCAAACAAACATGCAAGCAGGATGAAACCCTCATTTAAACTTAGATACTGAGGGCTGGTACAGTAGCACTTCAGATATCATTTAAAGCACTTACTATAAAGTGACTATGTGCACTGTCTTAGAAGAATGACAAGATTATGTGATTCAGGAAGACACCACTTTTCTGAAAGAGAATAAAAAGGGTGCAAGAAAGAAATTTCCTGTTTTCTTTTTCTGCAAACTTTATTTTAGGGCTTTAAGTGGCCATTGCAGTAATGCAGGTCCATGGATCCATATAGCATCTAGGTAATACAGACAAAGAATTTCTTTTTATCCAATACCCTATTCACATCTTTATGATAATCACTTACAAATAATGTCCGATAAATTAATGCTTACAATTAATTCTGTGAGTTAAAAATGTGAGGTATTTGTATCATAATCTAAATTACTCTAAAACTACACATTCCTTTTTAGAGTTACACATATTCCTTTTGCTTCTAGCTGCTTACAGTGGATTTATATGGCATGTAATGGAAATTAACAAGAAATTGCTGTTTATGTTGAAAGACTACGACCTCAACATAAATTTTATTGTAATATTTGTTTGATTTAAATAGGTGAATGAAGAAAGAATAATTTTCAGGAAGTGAAAAGTTAGAAATTATGTGACTGCAAAGAATTGCAGTCCTGGAAAAGCTATAAAGCATATGGTTTTGCTTCAGGTAATTTTTAAGTTTTGACATACTGGGCAGATTGTTGACAATCTGAACACATGTATCCAGGCACTTCCCGTTGTTCTGGGAGGGGAGCCTCTCTGACTGTATGTCCTGTGCCAGGCAGGAATACTTTGCAGTGCATTCAGAAGTCCTTTTCCCCCTGATTACTGTGTCAGGTACCTGGCTGGATCACCCTATATCTTTGGAATACACATGCTCTAATTTTTGAGGGAAGCTGGAATATGTGTTTGTCTTGGGGGAGTACAAAGGAAAAAGAATACACAGGTCTTCTTCCAGAAGCTGAGAAGCATTTTTGTGTACCAGAGTTCTTTTCTCTTATGAAAAGCCAACTCTCCAAAACAAGAAGAGGATATGATTATAATCCTGATAAAGATAAAAGGTATTAGCTATTACTGTCATTATTTCAGAGTCAGCTCTTAGGGATAAAAACCATCTGGGTCTCATATATGAAATCTGAAGTGAATGAATCTATCTGAGCAATTTGTTAAATAAAACTGGGGCAGTGACAACAAAAATAAAAGGAATATGCTACCTCCCTGCTGTATAATACCTAGCATGTCTAAGAGTAATTTGTCATTTTTTTCCCCCTTGGGAAATCATGCTACATGAAAGGGAAATTCATAGCAACTGAAGAGCAATTTGTATGCCAACATTCACCATATATCTTGAGATATAAGTAAGTCCTGCCAGGCATCAGCATTAAATAGCTTGTAGCAGAAAATATTTTTCAGTGTAGCAAAAGGCAGATGGGATGTCTTTTATAATTTAAAGAGGAGGACTATGTAAATTTTCCTTCTGAATATTGATTGCAGTTGTTTTGGGCAAAGGATGCATTCAGTAAAATATTTAGGTTTTTTTGCACTAGAATTTAAAAGAAGGTGAAGCCACATGCTATACAAAAGATAAATAGTGAGGAAATATAGATTTCATAAGGAATCCAAAAATATCTGTCAATTTTCTATACTTTTCTATCTTTGCTATATACTCATCCTATGCTAAGGTGAAGATCTTTGAACGCTGCTAAGCGTACCAGTATCCAAATCATACAGGCCATTCACAGTAATTTGTTCCTTACATATATATATTTAACTCTGATCAGCACACTGGTTTATTGTTATTAGGATAATGTTAAAAAACCCAACCACTGAATGCTAGGACTAATGAATTAACTTTATGATGTCTGGAAGTCTCCTCTGCAAAAATAACAGAAACTTGGAGAGGGGTAATAGAGTGGTGTGGTAATGGTTCTGTCAGATGTTCCACTCATAATTGATGCTACATATTCCTACATTTATTTATTAGTTCTGTTAAACAATATAATACTGTAACATAATATTGTAAATATATTCTGTTAAACAATATGATATTTTAAATGCAATCTATTGTACCATATACAATCAGGCAGTCATATGCATGCAGACACATACATCAATGTGACAGAAAATATGAATTTTCTGGAAATTAAAATTAAAATTTAAATAAAAAATTTAAAATGAAATATCAAATTAAAATAATGAATAAGGAATACAGAATGTTTTTGAAACATCAAGAACATAAGAAAGCCCCAGACTTTTGAGGGGGTTTTTCGTTCATGAGACATATACATTGTTAAAGAAATTGCTCTAGCATAAATTTCTGTGTGTGACCTACTGTCATAAAAACATGTGCAGATATTTTAGTTATGAAATTAAGGTCACCTTGGTCATCAATACAGACAATAATAGATAGATTTGAACATTGTTATAAAGGATGAGACATTTAAAACTCACACAGATGCTTGTGTTTAGCAAGAGACATGGGGTGAAGGGCTGCATCACAATACACCATTTTCTTGTTCACTTATAATTTCCTGTTGGTTTTTTGAAATAATTTTGCATAATTTCACTGGGAAAGTAATGTTAGTTAACATTTTGTAGAGCCTACACTGCTTTAAAAATTGTAGGTAGATATTTTAATTGATGACTAATTCTATTCTCTAAGCAGCACAAACTATAAAAACTTCTTTATAAATAAAAAAATCTCTTTAAGGTCTGAGCAACATAAATAAATGTTTTTTAAACACTAAACAAAACCACTTAGTATTTCTCTAAAGGATCTAACAAAACATTAACTAAAAGCAGGGAAATAAAAGAGAATGCTATATTGCACCTGTTGCCTCTTTCATTCAGAATATAATATTTAGTAGTATTTCCACACAACTGGAAAGAGACCCAAGAAAAACAAATGCTATAATTTGAATGTGTATGCCCTTAATATAGGTATGTCTTAGCAAACTTTACGGAATGGTTCAAATAAATTGTTAACATTCTTTCTTACTATGAAAACAAAAGGAATACTGGAATAAACTTACTGGTGTGTTGTTTCATTTTCTCTAAATTCATATTAATATACATAATTTTAAAATTTGACATTAAGAGTAATATCTTCTACTATCACATCATTATCTAGATGGAGTCTAAAAATTGCATTTGTTTTGCCTACACATCTAATGTAACACATTGCTAATTTCTAAATAAAAGTCCTATTACAAGTATTTGTTGATAAATGCATATTATTGCAATTATTAAATTGAGAAAATATTTTATGGCATGTTTCTCCAATATCTTCTTAGAAAAAGTATAGGAGTGAAATAAAAAAAAATGCAGGATTCTGTAGTTTAAAAAACTCACCTTGTGCATCTCTGCTCCTGATTTCTCTATCCAAATGCCCAGCATTACAGTGAGTTCAACTTCACATCACCAAGTGAAGGGGTAGCATGTTTGTGTATGCTTTTCAGGTGCAAATCAAAAGCCTGGTATTATCTCCTTTCTCAACTCGTGAAGCCTAGGCTAGTACATATTCCAAACATGTCTCTAGTTAAGAGAAGCTTGTAATCTCTCTACCACCTCTCCCTTCCCCTTTTTCTCCCTCTATTCTCTCTAGTTCTCAGTCTTAGAACAGAGCCAGAACAGAAGGAAAGTTCACCCTCACCAAAACTCCTACATCGTGTGTGTCAGAGTGATACTGAGTTACAGAATCCCCTATATATGTCTGTAAGTTGTTTTAATTTATAGTAGCAATCAGAATTCAGAGAGCATAATCTTGTAGCAAAAGTGATTAAAGAAATCTAGGCTCTGATTTTTTTCCCCTGAGCAAGTAAATCACGTTGCACTTCATTTCTTCCCTTGGAAAACACAGAAAATAGCTTTGTCTTGTGCTTTGTTGTGAGAACTAAAACAAACTGTTGCAGAAGTGTAGGATAGTTCGGAAGACTGGATAAGTGTATGTCTGTGTTTGTGCATGAACACAAATATGAATGCTCGACATAAGAGTCACGAGTTTCACTTGTTATAAAAGACACTTCAAAGGCTGATTGAAGTAGTCAGAATGACTTTATTCACTTGGGTTTTAGTCAAGCTAAGTATAGTTTAGAGGACTAAATGTGATTTTACTAGAAGTAACACTGTTTCAATGCAGAAGCAATTTCAGCATAGTGAGAAATCTCTGCTGTTCTAGAGGAAAAGAAGAAGCTGAGGTTTGGGGAGCAATGTCCTAGCACTATGCTGCCCAAAAAACTGCACAAGATATTTTGTAGAATGTACACTTATAATAACATTTACAGTTGAATATACAGATACCTATGCGCTTAATTTCCTCAGGCAGCAGGAGAAGAGTTATAAATTCTTTGTGCTGCATTTTTTCCCCCACTTGCTGTGTTGCCACCAATACAGAGAATTAACAAAATGTTTCATGGGCGTTTTTGATGAAAAATGTTTTGAGGCTGCCAAGTTCATAGTCATTGGTGCCTTGAAGACTAGATGAGAAAGATTGTCAAGGAAACACATAATAATGAGTTCCAAAAGAAAATGTTGCCTTTAGAAAATTAGGGAAATAGGAGCCAAATATCTACCAGGCTAATCTGTAATTGTTGTGGCTTTCACAATTGAACAAAACAGTGCATAGATGCCCCAGGTCTTGATGTAGGAAGTTTATTTGTAGGAGCTCTAATGAATTTTCAAGATGATGGGTTTCAAAAGACTGTTTTTACATCATGAATAAAGGAGTGCAACCATTTTCTAAAATATGTTCCAGCTAACTGCTTGGGTAATTTCTACACTCATTAATGATTTTTTAAACCAATAGTGTTATGTGAAGAACACTTTATTTTTTCAGACCATTTTTTAAACCAATAGTGTTATGTGAAGAACACTTTATTTTTTCAGTCCAAACTGGAATATAATGTGACTTTGTAGAAATTCTGTGAAGTCCATGTGAATTAATTCAATAGGAAGGGATCATATATTTTGTGTACTTGTTGATGGATATTTTCCAGAAGTCTTTTAGTTTTGCAGAGGTTACAGAAGCATGGAATGGTTAAAGAAGGGTCCAGCTGTTGAATTATCTGGTCCAACCTCCCCGCCCTAGAGCACAGGATTTTTTCTAGGTGATTCTTGAATATCTCCAATGAGGAAGACTGTACAACCTTTCTGGGCAATCTGCTCTGGGGTTAGGTCACCTGGACACCTTCCTCGTGTTCATGTGAAACTTCCTATGCAACAAGTTTTGCCTGTTGCCTCTTGTCCTATCACTTGGCACTACTGAGCACAGCCTGGCTCCATCCTCTTGGCACCCTCCCATAAGACACTGACAGACATTGATGAGGTCCCCTCTCAGTTGCCCCTTCTCAAAGCTGAACAAGCCCAGCTCCCTCAGCCTGTCCTCATAAAAGAAATGCTCCAGCTCCTTAATCATCTTTTTTTCTCTCTGCTGGACCTGCTCCAGTTTCTCCACGTCTCTCTTGTACTGAGCAGCTCAGACCTGGACACAGCACTCCAGATGTGGCCTCACCAGGGCAGAGTAGAGGGGCAGGATCACATTCTTTAACCTGCTGAATGCTCTTCCTACTGCACCCCAGCTCACCACTGGCCTCTTGGCCCCAAGGACACTGCTGGCTCATGAACAGCTTGGTGTCCAACAGGACCCCCATGTCCTTCTCCACAGGGCTGCTTTCCAGCAGCTCAGCCTCCAGCATGAACTGGTACCTGGAGTTCTTCCCTCCCCAACTGCAGGACCCTGCAGTTGCCTTTGCTGAATTTCAGCTGGTTCCTCTCTGCCCATCTCTCCAGCCGGCCAAGGTCCCTCTGAAGGGCTGCACAGCCCTCTGGGGTATCAGCCACTCCTCCCAGCTTCGTGTCATCAGTGAACCTGATGAGGAGGCACTAATCATTTACATCAGACTTTATGATGTTCTTGTATTATACATCAAGCTTGATGTGTTTAACAGAAGAAAAAAATTAACATTGTTATAAAGGAAACTTGGACATATTGCCCTCTTCTCTTTACCCAAAAATTTCCAGTTTAGAAGCACGATCTCATTTGGCAAAGCAGTTCTAGAAGAGGATTACTGTTTGTTTAAGTACTCATTGTAAGGGCTGTTGGTGGGAAGTTAAACTAAAATAACCTTTCTATTTCACTGAGTCAGAATGGAACCCATGTCTTCCAACTAAATGGCTAAAATACTGTCAGGAGCATGAAAAGAAATTCAGCTGCCGTAAAAGATAAAAGTAAAATGTTCATTTCCCAAAAGAGTTGATTATTTTAAAATGAAAACACTATGACTTTTCTGCTTTGCTTCATTTTGCTTTTTAATATACATTATATATTAGCCCCCTGAGAGATTCTATTGGAAAGATTGTCAAGGAAACAAATATTGGAAGGAAACAATTCAAATGGAACCTGGCCTAGGAAGATGTCATCCGACTGAAACATGCAACTCTTTTTTCAATCCACCTTTCGAGAGGGACCAAGTAGTGTCTTTTTGTTAGATATCATATTTAGGTTGCAAATATAACACATAGGTTCAGGACAAGGGATAAAATCAGCAGGGAAGGCAATATACAGGAATTAGGAGAAAATTGAGGTATGGAGAAACATGTACATTGAATTTCTAGTTCTTAATTCAGTGCTGTCACCCTTTCTTGCATCTAATAAATCTGAATCAATATGCATAATCATAATTGAGATCTACATAACTGGAAGAATTTTTATACAATCTCTCTTATCCAAGGGGGATTGTAACAGTTTTCTGGAATTAATATTTTTATGTCAGCCCTGCAGGCTGGGTGTGCTGAATCAGTCATGGAAGTCTACATCTTTGTCATCCAAAAGACTTAAAGAAAGATGATGTAACAATTGCTGGACACTACATATATCTATACACTCAGCCAAGTCTTTTAGAGTTGCTGAACCAGCAGGCCTTATAGATTTTGTAGCTAATAAAGTGGTGATACAATGTCAGTAACTTCAGAGCTGTAATTTGTCAACTGTCTAACTCTATGAACTGATACTCTGAGAGCCGTGAGATTTGGAAAGTTCATAGACCAGCATCTAGGCTGAGGATTTTGGTCATATTGGATTTCAGTTAAATAAAGTCAGTGGGAAAAGCTCTGACGTTTTAGTCTTCTACTGTATGACAGCACATATTGATCTAGTACTGAAAAGACATAGAAAGCAGATTTTGCACTACCAGAAACTTTTGTGTCAATTTACCAATTTTCCTCCCCGTACTGCAGCAGTGGTGGGATTAGGTTTGGCAATGTGAGGCATCTGATGGTGTTTCACTGATTATTGCCTTCTCTTTTCACTCATCCCCTGTTGCCTTGTGACATATTTAGGAGAAAGATATAAGAGATACCTTCAGAATGTGAGACTAGGAGGGGAGCATGAACCCTCTAAGAACTCTTATATGGAGTGATTATAGCGGCTCTCCAAGTAGCTACCACTTGATCACAGAGGCAGAAATGTGCTTGCATCCAGCTGGACTATCATGCTCAACTTGGTCTCTTCCATATTTGGGGATGATGTTTTTGACGACACAACTTTATTTCCTTGTTTTGTCCTGAGCAGCCATGGCTTCTCAATTGTTCTTTCACTCAAAAGCTGGAATTGAAGGCTCTGTGAAGCTGATATGCTTGTGTAAAAATACCTACTTTCCTCACACTCTACCAGCCAAAAAGCCACTTTACTTTACTTTTTAAAAAAATAATTAATCTAGCTTAAAAATGGATTAGTGTTGACATCTCTTCTTAACAGTAAGGATAGAAACTCAGAATGAACAGCTGTTTGGACAATCTTGGATGAAAGCCTTTCCCTAGGCAAACACAGTAGATGCACAGGCGCATGCAAGGACACATTGCTGCCGCTATTTGATGCCCATCTGTCAGACTGGCATGGTGCCCACTCAGAAGCTGAGTCTAAACAAGGTCTTATTGACAATAGGCTCTGCCTCTTCTATGACAGTACTGCCACCTGGGTGCCAAGCAACTTTTCATAATAGCTTCCATTTTTAGGTAAAAAGAAAGGTATTATTTTTAAAAGGAGGAACTAATTAAATATAATCAAAAGGAAAACTTACTTTACTTTCAAACAAATATGGTATAATGAATGACTTTATATATGTGTGTGCAGTGCATAAATATATATGCATACAGACATTTATATGTAAAATCACGTTATCGTTACCTGTTGTGACAGGGTACTAGAATTACTTGTTTTCATGAAGAATGAGAATTTGTCATTTACCAGGCAAGTGATCTATAGATTTCACAGAATTTTAGGGGAAGGGGGAATTCAGAATATTAGAAGTTGTACTTACAGAAAAGTGATCACATTTAAGTACCTGAGGAGACTGATTCTTTCTACTGGAAATTCTTTGAATAACTACATAAGAGATACTGGACTTCAAATGCTTTTGAAATGTCCATTCCTTACCTAGTGTTTCTGATGGACCCAATGTTACCAAACACCTAGCAGTAGTCTTTTCTAGGCAGTAAATGGAATTCCAAGTAATTCCTACTGCCATGCATAATCCTCCTTCAGGCAGTTAAAATGACCTTAACTGTTGCATGCAGTATTATAGTAGCAGTGTTTCAAGTCATGCCAAAATTGAGCTTATTTTTCACACAGAGTATTCTATTTAATTATGTTTTCTTCAACAGAACTATTTATTGTATTTCATTGCAGTCTGGTAAATGAGGTGTGAAGCTTTATGCCATGTCTAATAATATTCTGTAAAAATATGGGTCACTTTACTTTTTTTAAAATTTTTTTTTTTTAACCAACGTAACTCTAAATATGAACGTGATTCTGTGTTTGGAATACTAGGCTATTGGCAATCTGCCCTGGAAACCTCACTAATGAGATTAATAAGAAATAACTTCAGAATATTCTAGCTTTATTTTCCTATGTAATGGAATCTGAAATTTTGCCTTTAAATGCATACATGTTTATTGTTATTAGAATTATGCTTAGTTGTGAAGAATACCATGCAAAAATTACCAAGGTCAAAATTAGTTTTAATGGTTTTGAAATAGAAATATTACAAAAAAATGTCACCAGGTGGCAATGTTACACAACCTCTTCCAAGTTATTTTTGGTGTGTAAGCAAACTGTTTTAAGAAAGATGTGTCCACTTCAGCCTTTAGTTATGAAAGACTCTTACACAAAAAACAATTCACTCTGAAACAAAAACTGGATGAGTATTAGAAATATTTACTGTCTTCTTGTATTCTGATTAGAATTCATCATTGAGGCAGACCTGGCTGCGGATAAGCCAGTGTTTTCTGAACTGTGTGAGTGGCAGACATGCCTAGTGTCCTACAGGCTTCTCAGGTTACACAATGCAGTTTTGACACTACCAACCGACCTCCTAAATGCACTAACAAGGTAAATGCTATGAACTGGAAATCCTTAATATAGAGACAGTTTTACTGTACAAAGAGCTTTCCAGAACCCACAGAAAAAAATTCTGTCATTGCTTTTAGTTCTCTGCATTGCAAGAGAGCTACCTCACAAAAAAAAAAAGAGAAAAAGCTATGTTGGAATACACGGATCAGCTTTTACCAAATGCTAGTAGCAACAATGTCTCTTAATCTGCTGTAAAAAAAATAAAAAAGGTTTAGTTAGTGTTTCAGTAGGGAGAGATGGTTCATGTGTGTACAAGTAGGAAGGACATGCCCCCAGCTGCTGAGAAAGCTTACTGTCCATCCTGGCTCTGTGACCGAAGATTGCCCTTTCTTGTATCCGTGCAGTGGTATTAATTAATATCACACTGATAAAAAAAAACCCAAAACCAATCCAAATCCAATAGGCTTGGGGTATTTTTGGTTATTTTCAGCTCATTTTTATATTTAGCCAGTTGCATTTCTAGGCAGAATTACATCCTTTTTTTTATTATTCAGAAGTCATAGAGTACTTGATGCATGGAAGGTAATAAACATTAGCTTGTGGCCATCGTTTAAACCTCTCATACCTCTGAAAATAGTAGTGCAGAAAATAATTTAATATGGTCCTGAGAAATATAGATGGAACTATATGTAAAATTCAACTGCCTTCTGAGTTAACTGATTTGAATTCAATGCCAAATCAAATGGGAAGATAGATTATGGGTTAGGACTAATGGGCATAATAATGTAAACATTATAATTTGCTATGTTACTGTAAGCTGACTTCAAGTAATATAAGCAGTATAATCAATGCAAAAACCAGATGGGGACAGTTTGGACCCAAGTCAACCCAGATGACTTAATACTTAGGTTTGTATACCTATCTATTAGGCACAAAAATTTCACTCTGCTTCAATTTACCTCCAAGGTTGCTGAATTTCTGGGATTTTTCAGCAGAAGTAATTGATGTGTTTTGAACAGCTATTTGCTGAGTGTAAGGATAAACTCTCATCTCTGGCTTGTGGTAAGCCTACTGACAGACTGAATCAAATAATCCAAAATTATATAATGGATTAATTAAATTAATGAAAATAATATTTATCTTAGAAAATATAATATTTATTATCTTCTCTTATGGACCTTCAACTTCTGGAATTATACCATCATGTTTTCCCAGCCATATGTATTGCTCAAACCAGGATGACCAAAATAAGTCTGAATAGGACATTACAATAGTTACTTTTGGCAAAATAAAAAGTAGGCTCTGGAAGAAGTCCAAACTCAAAGAATATTAGCTCTGCAAATAAATGTGGGAAATCCAACTTCTTGCATTCTCCAGACATGCTTAGACACAGTTTGTGAAATATCGCTTTGTTTGATGCATTAAATTTTAGATGTCCTGAAATAGTGTGACAGGAAATCTTTATTTACCAAAATCTTGGCCAGTATTTCATTTGAATGCTTTATGTGGTTATTTCCCAGTGAGGTGCACTGGAAATAATATTTCAAAAGTTAATATTAGATTTTTAAAATACTTAAAGAAATTACCCTGAGTTTTTGTTATTTTATTATTGCGAAATCCATGATGGTAATTGTGATAAACATCTTTTCAGCCATGATTGCTACTTGTTTGAAGTGTTTCATCATATCTGTTTACTAGAACATCCAAATGATCCTAGGGTTTATGCAAAAGAAATAAAGGAACTCCAGATCTGTAATTTGATGTCAGAGAAAACTCCTGAATTTCGTTTTGTACGTCTAGCACTGAGCATTTTGAACAAAAGGGTATTGCCACTACATCTTTACCATCTACTCCTAATATTTTTATGTGACTTCCAGTGTAGAACAGTCTACTGCATTGTTTTCATACCTCTACAATGTGCTTTCCTTGCAATAAATTGGATATTTCAGCTTATTCTATTTGCAGTTCAATATTGAGGCCTATTGCCTCAGATGAGTGTCATAAATTTCTTACCACAGGTTTCTTTTTTGTATTCCTACATACACATGCACACATATCCCCCACAGTGCCATCCATCTGGAATTTACTTTTACGTATATCTGGCTTAGAGTCTGACTTGTTTAGAGACTATCTCTAATTTCTCTATCAGCTGAAATTAATAAGAACATTATATCTACTGAAAAATGAGACTTTTTGAAAGTAGGAGCAGGGCTTTCTCAGTGTATGTAATTATAATTTAATCTACTTGTGATATGTGGATGCTCTCTTTTCATAGAGAATGATCTGTTTGGAACTGTACTGTCAGTCTCTGAACTTGGCACAAGGCAAGAATTAAAATGTGTATATACCATAATATGTAAAAAATATTCATTGAAGTTTGAAAGCTGGTAGAAGAAAAAGTTTCTGTGTAAAAACCAATGATAGTGATACAGAAGTACATGGAACTCCATGGAAGTACAGAGAAGTATATGCCTCAAGGCTGAGGCACCAGATGTGAGCTCTATAATTTGTGAGGAAAGATGTTTAATGTGACCACTGAACAGTGAGTGTAAAGTAATACTTGGACTAATCAGTTGTAGTTTACATAGGAGTCTATGAAATGATAACACTAAGTGAGTATACTCTGTTGAAAAACATTTATTCCACTCTGTGGTGGTCTGAAATGAATAAATTTGATATATATCACTCTGTGCTCCTGAGAATCATACCATACAGATCTCCAAGACAACAGGAGAGCACAGAGCTGTTTTTCTATAATTTTTTTGCATAATTTTTTTCGTAGCTGTAGGGAAACATATTTTCAGTCAGCTGAGAACCAAATGTTGCTAAAATTGTGAGATAAACTATGAAAGTATTGCCAAGCAGCCCATTCCCTGTAATCTTAGTTTTAGAAAGAGTCAAAAAATACACAAAATCTAAGAAGTAAAAATTAATTTTTGTGAGTATGAGAACAATATTTTGTGAAAAATTAGGAAAAAAGCAGTCAACAATTTGAGTACATTCACTTCTCTTACTTAGATACATCTGTTTTACTTTTGTTATTCACTCTCCTCTGTTGCTACATTATATTTTAGGCCTTTGTAATCCATGTAAAAGGAGGCAAATTATTTCACTAGCTGTCTTCTAAAAGAACTAGGTAAAAACAGATTAGTCTGCTGCCAAGGAAGAACTTTGTTCCCAAGAATTTACTGAAAGCCTAACTAAAAGTCTTTATAATGGAAGCCTACAGAGTATTTAAATCACAATATTAAGACATTTCAGTCATTATGCAGAAGAGGAATACATTTCTGCACAATGTCAGAAGTTCAAGTTGTTATAATATAATAAAGAGAACCTTTAAATGAGTTTATTAATTTTTTGCATATCTACAGAATAGGGAATTTTAAAATTAATCTGGACAATGTTTTTAAAATTGGAAGTTTTATTTCAAAAGTCTTTTGGTAGTCAGGATGCACAAATATATTTTAGAAATAAAATACTTAGAAATGCCACTAGGCCTCTCACGTCAAATGTACACAGGATAAAACAGAGCTTAGGAGGCTACTGCTAAGGATTTCTAACTCCCTATTCCTTCACCATACAATTTTGCACGCTTATATGAGCTTTGGGAGCTAGAAAATCTTGAGAGTTAGGAAAAAAAGTTTAGTTTCCAGTGATGCAGGAATTCAGTGAAACTTGGCTGCAGAATTCATGGGTTGGAGAGAAAACAATGCTAAATTCTGATGCTCTTTGAGGACTCTGCTTCTCATTAGTTCCCATTACCTTTAGTATCCTGTAACTCCTGTTCCTCTCTTCAAAGCCTTCAATATATCTACTTTGTTTCTTTGTTTCAGTGCCTTCAACTCTGTCATTTGAGGAATGGTTGAGATTCAGAAACACTGACTACAGATGCCCACTTTTAGTCATTTAGTGGTTCATTTGGCCCTTGATAATCTTTCTTTCCACGTAATTTCCTTCCATCTTCTTCCATATTATTAATGCTTTCAAATCACTCTTCTATTCCCTCAGTTTCTTTTCCATTTCAATCTTTTTTTCTCTTTCAATTTCAATTTAATAATCTCAATTGCTTTTTTTTTCAGTCCTTGATATTAATCTTTCCATCCCAATCTTCTAATTTCTTTTAACAGTCAATAGAGTCTTCCATGTTATAGTTAGTTTGCCTAGCTAACCTCAGATTCCTACTCTACCTACTGGAATATATTTTTCTTTACTGTTTCCTTCATATCTTTAAGCAACCACTTTCCTTACAACTCAGATCTTTTCTCCCAAACTGCAAAAAACTTAAGAAAGGTCTGAGGGGATATGATTTTTTTTTAACCTTAAAAAGCATATGAGACTTTTGTTACTGCTTGTAGAACTTGTCAGAAAAATCCGAAAAACTTTGCAAATTAAGGCAACCTTCTAAGTTTTTCAGCAAAGCAAAAATGTTGCACATGTCATACTGAGAGTTCACACATTAGGGCAAATAGAAGACCTAGACATCCTCCCCCAGCAACTTAATTCCCATAGTCTGCTCTCTTTCTGACATAACAGTGTGCCTCCCTTCCTGCTAAATAGCAGAAGTCCCATGCCACTGGAGATATTTACAATAAGGGGAATGTATTACAGTAAAACTGACTTATTTATTGCCAGCAGAAAAAGATCTTGTAGAGGTCAAAAAATGCCATTAACATTCAACTTATGCATCTGATGGTTTCAGTGATCCCCAAGTCATTTCAATTTTATAGAAATGAACTAAATTTCATACAGAAAATATTTAGTAAGTAGTATAGAGCAAAGTCTGAGATGCAAAATTGATGCAGCATAACAAAATGGATTTTATGTGCTGGCAAAATGTACTTGGTGTCATATAAAACTTAAAATCATACTATCTCACAATTTTTATAAGACCAGTTGTCAAGAATACTTTTAAATACATTGCCATCCAAATAAAATATTTACATATGCAGCATAAGATTCATAAGCATGCTAACCTTAATCATTTAACATAATCATAGGCTGCTGGAAAGCCTAGAGAGGAACAATACTGTGCTGATTACAGGCAGGTCATTTATAAAAATGCTAGTGGAGTTTAATTACACCCTTCCAATAAAACAATTT
>VWYI01004066.1:92148-106634 GCA_013399455.1 Anthoscopus minutus | reverse complement strand
CTAAAGTATTTAAAGAGTGCATGTTACTGTAAAATGTGCTGTACTATTAGGCATGTGTTAAAATACTGGGAGAATAACCTGAATCTGAGATGATCCTAATGATGAAAGGGAGATTAAATCAAAGATTTATAATGCTGGCCTGGTGGTGTTTGCTAACTACAGAAAATACACACAGTGTTTCAGTACTATAATGATTTCAATATTATAGCTGGCTGGGAAGCATTACGATATGTGCAGTCCTAAATCCATTTCCTTGGATTATAAATTAGTTCACAATTATATGCTGATAGCAGAGCTGCACATTGCCTGTACATCTCTTGGGTAATGAGAACTGCATGTCTCGTGAATGCAGAATACTGATAACAGCACTCGGAATCTGATAATGCTGCAGGCAGTCAACACATAGGTTTTCACACAAAAAATGCATCACATTGATGCATTGAAGTACAGTTGAAAAATGCGGAAGTGACATTTGATTTTAATTATTTAGAAAAAAAAATGTATGGAGGTGCCATTTTTATTAATAACTTTTCTTACTAGAACAGAACTAGATATGTTACCACAAGCAGCAGTAAAAGAAACAAACTCCCAGTAGTCTGAGAAGCTAGTGAAAGAAAAGTATTTTAGTGCCCTAAATATACTTCATTTGCAGTACATATTCTGCAATATATATGTAGTTATATCACTGTGATAAGTCTAAATACCTAACTGAAAATACTTTTGACTGAGAGGCCCTTAAATAATCAAGTACTGTGTTGAATTTTATGACACTCCCTATGCATAGTGGGTCTTAAACCTGCATCGACCTTTCTATAAATAAAAAATAATCCCTTTGGAAAAAATTAATTGAAACCGAAAAAAAAAAGAAAAATACCCCAGCATATTCTTAAGGTTGACTTATATAGAAAAGCATAACCAATATATACTTCCAAAAAAGAATTAAAATTGTTGTTTTGAAATGTGTGTAAAAAACAGTGATTTAATTTGTAAGAGTATGTATCTGTCTACATATCTGTTTATCTTTCATTATATTGTCACAAATAGTCAAAACAATAAGTGAGATTATTGAGTAGAGCCTTATAATGTCTTTCAAACATTTTGTCCTAGCAGATCAGTAGGATGAAAGAAGTACTCTTGTTTCATGGGCTTTTTGTCTTTTAAAGCATGTCAACAGAAACTAGTGTAGCAAAATACTTCAGATTTAAATGTTTTTCACTGTTTCTGTTTATAAATGACAGTCATTTTGAAAGTCTTTTTTCAAAGCTCTGAAATGTTTTTAGCCTCTAGCTCTCATTGACTTGGATGAATTAATATTGGAGTTCAGATGCTAATTTATGTGACTGCTTTTGAAAACAAATTTAGGTCAAATCCTGTCTCTGTAGGAGTATCCATTAACTCTGTCATTAACTCCGGGAAATCTTTCTGTTCTCTAACTGACAATTAATTTTTTCTGACTGAATCACCTGCCTTTAAGTATGGAGTTGCCAAATAAAGTGCTTTCTTTAAGAAGCAAGGATACTTTGTTCATGCAGTGCAAATGAATTCTGTAGAAATCTAGCATCTGAATTGTTTGTGCAGCGCAAATGAATTCTGTAGAAATCTAGCATCTGAATGATAGATTTACTTTCTATTATTTTTCCAGGGAAATTCTGGCCTGGGGTTCAGTATTGCTGGAGGAACAGATAACCCACACATTGGGGATGATCCTGGGATATTCATTACTAAGATTATACCAGGAGGAGCTGCAGCAGAGGATGGAAGACTCAGGTAAAAACAAACTTATTACATGTGTTTGGAAACAAAATGCATAATTATTATAATTGTTCTCTGGGAGCCACATGCCAGCTGGATCTTTCATGGGGTCAGGGGAAGTAAATGATGGGACTGGAGTCTCCTTTCTGCTAAGACAGCTGATTGAAGTAGCTTAGAGCAACTGAATAGGGGTAGTTAAATCCTATGTAATTGAGGGCCTTTGATGATGCCACCTCCTTCTTAGTACCAGGTATTTACTTTAGTGCAAAAAGTAAGATGGAGGCAGAAGGAGGAAACCTGAATATCAGCATGCAAGTCTCCTCTGCCTGGCCTTTGTGTATTCATGGCTGAAGAGCTACACATTGGTCTTATACATTAGGGTACCAAGACTTCCCAAACTACAAAGACATTGCTAGATAGTCATAGCTATTTCTAGATGGTTCCTCTTATTTGGCTCCAGTAGTGAGACGTGTTTACTGCTGTTTCCAAACATGATTTTGTTCCATGAGGCTGTGATGGCTGTACTGTATATTCTGAGTCATCTCCAGAGTGGTCTGTTGCTTTAGACCCTGAAACAAACATACAAATCACTTTATGGGGTTCTCAAATACATGGCAGCATCTCCCTTAAACAAGAGGAACTACAGAAGTGCTTGTGCTTGTCTTTCATTGTGGACTGAATGGAGAAAGGCTTCCATCTTTCACAGAGGCTGCCACCTTACTGTCAGCCTGCTAATGCTCCAAAAAGCCAATTTAACTGGAGAAACTTGGGATAAAATTCTGATGCTTTCATGGTCTCAGCCCTGAAATTGGCTGTGAGAGCCTTTGCCAAAAACAGATGGTCTAAAATTCATAAAATGCACCAGATGGTAGCAACATTTTTCCTGAAGTCTTTTCCTTTAATTCAAAGCTTAGATAAGGGGAGTTGCCCAGTTTAAGCAAGTTTGGGATATTTCTTATTGCTACACTAATAATTTTATTTTGGAAATGATTTTATTTTTTTTTTTTTACTATGATAGTGATGAGGAGTCATGGTGGTTGGCAGTGCCTGAAGAATTTAGTTTTAACTAAGATTGCAGATAAAAGGAATAGGACTAATATCATGCAACTTTGTGACTAAAATGCAGCTATCCATCCCTAAGCTAGTCTCCTAATAGTGATGAAAAACCTAAGCATTTCTAGGTTGTGATTCATTTCATCCTAAAGTCAATGCCTAAAATAGAACAGAAGAATAAAAGAGCCTATATTTTCACTGATGACTCAAATGAAAAAGAGCTTCTTTGCCTAGACCAGCTGTATTGATCTGTACTGTAAATGTCTGCACTGGGCTAGAGGAGCTTCATGGAAAACACAGCATGAAGAAATAGCAGTATTTGGAAATTATGATATAGAATTAGACATGATGAACATTAAAGGAGTCTTCAACCTGAAACTGCCTTTCTTCTGAAAATACAGAATTCCTTGCAAAAAACAATGGTATCTTTTTAGTAGAATTTTTAATTACATATGAAAACTTTTTTAGTTTAAGCTACTAAGAAGACAGAAGCAATTGCAGTATTTTTCTATCTTTGTAAAACATCAAGTATTTCATAACTCATCCCCATATTAAATACCTACTGTAGGTTTAACTCATGATTATGTCTGTGTTGTAAACATCTGGGAAAGACCTTCTAAACCCACAAAAAGTAGCATACTAAGGAAATTCATCAATCCATTTTAAGATTAGACATGGTAAACTTTGTGTTCTGTAATAAAAGTTTAGTAGTACAAGTATAGTTATCATATTACTAAGATATATAATGTTTTAAGCATGTATTTGGCACGGTCATTCTTCCTACTCTCAGATTTTAGAAAGATTACTCCTTTCCTTGTTTTATCTGGCAAATGGGTTTCACTTATCTGCAAAGTTACAATCCTGTCAGTTTTTAGGAGCACCTGAAAATGTAGTTATCAGTGGTCATTACTGATATGCCACTGAAGGGCCATATCCTGGGGCAGTCTTTGCTGACATACACAATAATTAATTTTTCGTAATGGAGAGTTTATCAGCTAGGGCCAGTCTATAGGAACAAAAGCTTAACAACATGCAGTAACAACTACTAGTAGTGATAACATAGGTTTCTTAGCAAAAGTCCAATTTTTAATTACCTGAGAATGAGAGATTGGTGTTTATAGACTAAAACAATATATAATTTTTGTCTGCTTTTCTTTCACACTCTGAAGATGCTCTACATTATATAGCAGTGTGGGCTGTCTGAACTGGCCTCTATATCTGCTGTCTGATTTTAATCATAAAAGCCTGTAAAATCACTTCTACTGCATTTTACATGATGTCCCTTTGATCTAACTTAGCTGAGTGAAGTTCTTCAAACAGCACAACTATGAAAGCGACATGTTAGAAATTGACTTCATGCTCCAGACCCTTGGGAATATTTTACATGAATGACAGGGGAAGAATAGGTCACCTGAAGTTTCATCTAACTCCAACAAAAGCAAGTGCAGCCTACTGTACCTGGGAGGGTGTAACTCTCCAGTGGCAGACATATAGGTATATAATATTAGGTATAAAGACCTGATGGGAGGGAGTGAAGATAAAGAAGCCAGACTTCTATCAATAGTGTCCAGTGACAGGGCAGGGAGCAATGGACAACATGCCCATGAAATTTCATCTTATTATCTGGAAACTCTTTTTTGTGGTAAGGGTTACAGGGCACAGGTAACTCAGAGAAGTTGTGTCGTCTCCTTGGAGATATTCCAAACCTGACTAAACATGGTCCTGGACAAGTAAACTTGCTTCAGCAGAGAGGGTTTGACAATGGGATCTTTAGAGGTGTTTTCCAACTTAAATGGCACTGTGGTTCTTTACTTTGGTCCGAGCCAGCAGTGTGCCCTGGCAGCACTAAAGACCAGTATTGTGATGGGCAGAGATGCACAAAGAAAGAACTGGAGGCAACAGTCACATGTTGCAATAATGCGAAAATTCCAGTTGTGTTTGAGGACAAAAAAAGATCTCTTTAAGGTAACTGATGATTTAATGAGATTATGGAATCTCTCTTCTGCAAGAGGTTCAAAATTCACCTGGATGAAGTCCTAAGCTATATGATTGAACTTTCAAACTGGTCTTGCTTTGGGCAGGAGATTGGACTAAATGGCCTGCAAAGGAACCTTCCAGCCTGAATTGTTCTCCAAATCAGCAGATCACTTGTGTCAATAAAACCTGTGTGTGAGATTGAAACAAAGGTGATGAAATTACTGGGGGTTTCCTTTAGTGGAGAAAAATACTTTTATCGACAGTAGGTACAATGCATAGTGCAGGTTATACCACTTCATGACCCATATCTCTGCTTAGCAATAATTATCAGCCGCTATAGACTTAACTCATCTTAGTAAAAAATTCTCCTTTTTTGAGAGACTTCCTGAACTTTCAAAAGTCAGAGAAGCACAGAACCACAGGATACCTCCTCAAGCTGCAACAGACACATAAGGATAGTTAAGTCCAACTCCCTGGTTATCTCAGGACTACCACTAAAAACTAAACCATGTGACTGAGAGCATTGTCCAGATGCTTCTTGAGCTCTGTCAGGTGTGGTACCACAACCTCTTTGCTGGGAAGCCTCTTCCAGGGACAGACCATGCTCTGAGTGGAGAATCTTTTCCTCATGTCTAGTCTGAATTTCCCCAGAGGAGCTTCATTCCTTTTCCTCGTGTCCTATTGCTGGTTACCAGAGAGAGGTGATAAGCACCCCCTCAAGTGCTGTCCTCAAGGAAGTACTAGTGGATATGCTTACCTACTACTCTCCCTGAAATGCCCTGACTTGTAGAACTAGTGTAAGAACCATCAACTCAGGTTTTAGAAGACATTTAGGTCAGTACACTAACTCTTCATCTTGCAAAATAAAGCTGTGGAATCTTTTATGAAGTCCATATAATATAAAGAAAATAATTTCATATATAGTAAATATTATATAAAATATGTAATTTGATGGATTTTTAAGAACTATTTTAGATTTAATTATTTAGGTAAATGTTACTATCATAACCTTGATACTAAAGGGAGATTATTTTTTCTCTGAATGCTTCATGCCATGTTTCTCTGAAGATTTGAGTTTCAAGTCAAGGATAGACAGAGAATATAAACCTTCTGAAAGTAGCAGTCATTCCCACTGAGTTGAAGGAGAATTTCTCTCAACAGTTTGATCTTTTAAGACTTTTGATGCGTAAAAGCTTCTGCTTCTATCTCATTAATGTTGGTTGTCCATGGGCAAACATTTACTTTTTAATAAAGAAGCTCTGAATTTAGACTTCTTTTCTTCTCTGGAAGAAAGAGAAATTCCAGTAATTATGGCTCAGTGCCTATTTTTGTTTTATTTGCATTTGTGTAAGGGAAATAAACAACCAGTGTTTGTTTCATTTTTCCTACATAAATCAAAGAACTTCAATATAATATTCAATAGTTATTTCTGGCTTATCATCATAAGTGAACCTCTGGCTTCTAAAAGGCAACATATATGAAACCATTCATCATTCTGTGATCACAAGAGTGATCAGCTTATGGAACTATAGAAGCACAGTTTAGAGGCAGGACTTGATTGAGGGGAGGGGGGAAACAACTAAAAGAATAACACAAAGCTTTCGGTTATGATTAAGTTTAAAAGAGCACAGACTCACAAAATATTACTACATTTTTAACATGATAAATCAAAACTATTTTGAGTCAAGAATCACTTGCTGATTATAATTTCTCACAGTCTAAATTTGATTTTCTGGTAGAGATACCTGTCTCAAAAATCTTGCTCTACAGGAATGAGGGAGTCATGTGAGTTCCTTATGTATTGTTATCAAAAATACACTTTTCCTCCTGGAAAAGACAAGTTTGAAAATGAGAGTTTTAAAAGGTCTTGGGATCTAAAAAAGTCAATAAAAGGACCTTGTATAGAAAATAATTCAAATCTTACATTTTATACCAATCACTAGGTCATAGGAATCCTACTGAACCTGTAATACAAAAGTCAGTTACTGCATGTGTGACAGAATATGAATGTTTAATTCACAGGACTGTGAGATAAATTTGGACAGTATTGAGCTTGACATTCAAGGGTTAATATTGTACCAGAGTTATTTGGTATTTAAGCTTGAGCTGTGCTCAAGAGGAAAGAGAACTGATGCTAGGGCTGAGCCAAAGGGAAGAAATTGGTTGTGCCTGGGAGGATGCACATTGCCCTGATTAGCTGCGGCTGTTTCATTCATTCCTTCTTCCAGGAAACTGATTTCCAGCCTCTTCCCATTTCTGAACCTATCAACTGTTTTTCCTTTAAAGCATGGACATTTATAAGGAGAACTTAAACAGGTGGAGAAAATCAGATCAATTGAGTTACCTTTGGCAGACTAATTAGAAACAGTGCTGGTATCCCCAGCTATCTGAATATCTTAGGTTAAAAAGTTCTAAGGCTGTGCATTTGTCATCTTTCCTTAGTTGATGTATCTTTCCTTTTCTTTAATCACTGACTGCTAGGTTTAGCAATGGAAAGCTGCAGCATTTTTTAGGCATGCCATGGAGTTCTGCCATTACCCTATCAGCTTTCACCATCGTATTTCCCTCCCAACCTCAGCTCTCAGAATGATTTGGTGTGAGGAAAGGAACATTATACACCTGCTAATGGCAGGAGACAAAAAGCAAAATAACTTGCCTTCAGTCATCCAGTAAATCAGGGAGAAAGCTTGGAATAGTGATTCCTTCTCTCACGTTTCTATGCCTTAAAGGCTTCAGTTAAATGCCTACCAGCAAAGGCTCTAAATAAATTAGATTGGTGTTCTCTTCAGCTGTCAACTAACCCTCTGTGAAGTGGCAAAGATTATAAATTTAGCTAGATATATGTAGCAAGAGAGGAACTCTGAAGACCCTTTCTCATGGATATTTGTAGGAAAAAAATGTGTTCTGATCAAAATTTTCAAATAAGTCTGTGTTTGGCTAAAATGAAACAGGAAAAATTGTGAATTCATGCTATTAATTCAAAGCTTGAAATCTGGAATTGAGAAACACAGTGTTGTTCCCAGGTGCAGTTTACCTGGGAAACACAATGGAAAGAATAAAGTGAGGAGTGGAAGCAGGAATCCCCACCTGAGATCTGGTTAGATAACAGACACCCATGGGCTGGCTGTGCTTTGCCTCTGCAAAAAAGTCTGAAGCCCAGATCTTTCCAGCAGCAGGCACATAGTTGTTGCCCATTGGTGTACATTTGTAGCTCTAGATTGCTTGCTGAAAACTGAATTGAGAATGATGCTATGGGGCTTTTTCAGATTAATGTGAAGAGCCCTTTCCAGGAGAGATCATGTTTTTTACAAGCGTGCCATGTGCCTCTGATATAGTTTGGGAACTGGCTGTATTCCACCATCCTTATATATCAAAACAGAAGTGTATCTGCTTTGTGATTAGCTGCCTAAGTCCCTGTTAACTTCTGATCTTGTACTAAGCCTATCAGTACCAGGTCTATGTGCAGTGCAATGGCACACAACTTGTTCAGGATGTTGTTATAATTATTGTGCTGCCACAAAACACTGATTCATATCTGCACTGTTTACAGGCCTCTGAAAATGCTATTAGTTCAGTACATAATTTAGCAGTAAGTTAATAAAGAGGCATTCACCCTGTTAGGCAAAAACATGCTTTCTTTGCAGACAGTCATAAATTAGATCATGAATTATTGACTGTTCACTCTGTCCTGGTTTGTGTTAGGAAGTTTGATCTTATTTGTCTGTGTAGTTGTGTGTATCATTTTTGAGCTACCGTGGAATTGAAAAAAAAATAATTTCTGTGGGCAATCTCTATGAAAAAAGACAGGTCACCAAATCAAAATCTGATTTTCATACATTATTTTCAAAGTTTAACATGTCCCACCGTAGCTTATGTTTTAACTTCACGACTTATATGTCTTATCATCAATGGACACTTGACCACATCATTTTGTTCTCTGTTGTCTGCACCTCTTCATTTTTCATTGGCTAAATCCTTCTTTCTCTCTTTTTCCTATGTGAAGTTTTCATTCTTTGTTCAGTATTGCAGATCTGAATTAGTTTATACTGTATTATTTATCGTTATTTATATTACACTTTTCCTATTTTGAAAATGAGGTGATAGGCTGTAAAAATTCTTTTATGAGATATAAGGAAAGTGAAACTATGTTTTGCCAGCTGAATTGTCAAGCAAAGAGGATAGAAGTTAACAAATAATAAAAGGTACCTCTCTGGATTGTGGTATTTGAAACAGTTGAATTTTGGGAACATCACTTTATAGTCAGTGATGGCCATTTTTTTAGAAATTTTCTTCTGCAGCACAAAGCATCAGTACCTTCCCCCTATACATTTCTGAGCTGTTTTTCACTAATTGAATTCCACTGCTTGTGACTAACACTTAAGCAAATTAGCATGGTACTAGGACTCTAGAAATTCAATGCAACGGTACTGAACTGGTTAACAGGTCTCTCTCCAAAGAGTTCCTTTATTACACATCCTGCCTAAATTACAGTTGCCCCAGAGTGCTGCAGTAGCAGAAGAGCACCATGCAGACAAATCGGAGTGCTTATTTCATCAACATGTTTGTACTGATACTGCAGTTATGAGTTTAAATAGCTCAGTGACAATTTACCTGGAGAAAGAAGCTTCCGTTGCATACCTTAGAAATCATCAGCTTTCTGTGGGCTCTAATATTAGTCAAGGAAAAAGTTTTTCACATCTCTTCCTGTATTCAACAGGTGTCAACCTCTGGGGTGCTATTGAATTTTTCATCTCTTTCAATTTCCACAAAACATGAAAATAAGAGTTTAGATTTGAGTGACCATTAAAAAAAAATTAAGCAGCAAAGATCTGTTTTTAAAACTTGTAAGAAAAAACTTGGTCAATGTTTTGCTTCTGTCAGCCAAACCCACTAGTACATGGTGAGACAGTTCACACTCTGTCAAAACTCTTAGCTGTGGCTTGCATAAAGAATTTGGACCTTCAGACTTTAGCCAAGCCATATTTTCTGATAGTACCTCATTGTTCTAGCAGCTGTTAGAGCAGGGGTTCCCCACAACATGGGAGTTCTAGTATCAAACTTGCAAGATGTAGGAAAGCTTCATTTCGACGTGCTGCTCATGTCATGCCATCCAGTGTTTCTCCAATTCATAGCAACACAAACTAGCTTTGGCGTTTTCACTCTGAGTTGCAGCTGTGTTGTATGCAACCAAATGGTACTGATGCTCTGAAGCTGGTGGAGTTTCTTACTGAACTTGAACAACATGTTTTCTCCTCCTCCATTTGTTTTAAGGCTGCATCTATGCTGGGAATAGCTATTCCAATCACACCAAAGCAGGAGGGAGGGTTTTCTGCTTGTCAGTGCAAGCACGGGGATGGCAGCACTGCTTCATTTTGTGCTCAACTTGCTGGGCTTGATCTTTGACAACACTTTTCTTCTTTTGTGCTCAAGTTTCCCCATTTGTAAAATGGATACAGTGATCATTATCTTTGCCTCACGGGGGTTGTTGTGAAGCTAAAACGAGTTCATATTTGCAAAGCCCTTTGAGAGCCCCAGATGAAAAGTACTTGTAAGAATCCTGAACCTGGGATTGCCTCCTGGGTTATCTGTTGTAACTGGTTTTCCTGCACAAACCTGAACACACTGCAGACGCTGCTGGTGTCAGCTGGGAGGATTTTAACTTGGATTGAGGAACAGTTGAGCAGTTGGGTGCCTGCAGCAGGCAAAGCACACCTCGGTCCCAAGTCAGTGCCTTGGCTGTCCCCTGGCTGGACACGGCACAGCCTGACCCAGGCTGCTGCCATTCCCAGGGCTCTGGGCCGCGCAGCCACGCTGGGTACAGCCGGACCGGAGGGCTCCGAGGGTAAGTCAGGGCTGCGAAGCCGGAGCTGTCCCTGCCCTCTACCACACCTACAGCGCCTGGCCCGCGGCGCTTTCCAGTACCTGCCAAGCAGCCCTGCAGCTGGGAGGAGTTTGGCTGCTTCCCGATGCCTTCATTCATCCCAGGCTTTACAGAGATTTGTTTTCTTTCCCTGTCCTTTATCCCAACACCTTCCTCTCACAACACCCCACAGCTACCTACACCTCCTTCTGCTCATCCTTCGCCTCTCCACTGTTCCTCTCCGGCCTCAGCTGTTGACAGGCAGATATGACTCCTTGTCCTGTGAGCAGCAATTTTCCTTCTGGCCACCATTAGAGGCTGCCAGAGCCGCCCGGATCGAGCCGAGCCAGCAGCAGGGGCTGGATGTACTGGGAGCTCCAGCTCGGTTGCTAATAGGAATAGTTTCCGAAGGAAAGCATCGTTCATGGCAGTGGCAGGAGACGAGACGCAGAGAGACTGAGAATAACTTGGGAGTTAGAAAACGGACAGAGGAATGGAATAATGTGGTAAGAGCAAAGGATATCAAAACTGAGGATTGAGTTGGATGAAAAATATAGAGGGAGAAGAAGTGCAGGGTGGGAGGATATTTTGGGAGAAGGGAATAGGAAAAGTAAACATTAGTTCCTATAGATCTTGCAAGAGGTAAATAAACTAAGTTTTAAGCTTTGAGCCCATTGAGCCCATTTAAGAGAACGCTTATGGAACCCCTACCAGTCCCAGCATCCTGCCCACCCTTTGCATGCCCCCTCCCCTTCCTGCCCTGTCCTGCCCATGCTTCCCTGTTTGCTTCCTCAGCCATCCCATTGCTGCTATGAGCTGGACGTTTAAAGACGACTGTGGGCTGGCTAGGGCTGCTGGCTGGGCATTTGGGCAGTGTCTGGCCAGGCATACAGGCAGTGGCTGCTGGCTGGGCAGCATTATCTGGTGGAGCTGCTGCTCTGAGTCTTTTTGCGCCTGTGTCTGTGCTGCGCTGCTGCAAACCTTTTGCTTTTAGTAAACTTATGCTTCGTTTCCGGTAAGCTGAGGTGGGAATCAGGTCTGTAAAGTGCAAAATGGTCTTCTATGTTTGGACAATTGTTTTGCTTTGTCTTCTAGACTTGTGTGTCCGGTTCATTTCCAACCCAGCAGCTTTACCTTGACATATGTTTGTGTATTGCAGTCCCAAACTGTTTGAAGAGGATGCTAATTATGCAGAGGACATTTTAAAATGAATAATGTGGGAAGTGTAAGATCATACAGATAAAACTCTGTACAAAATTACCACAGGTGTGGCTTACCTAGCAAGAGAGTTAATTTGCCTTGAGTTATTCTTACCAAGCAATAACAGCTTGATGGCACAGAAAATAATTTCATTATAAATGATTTAGAACATCTGTACCTCCAAAATCATTATACAGTGACAGGATATCATACCACTTTCAGCATGTTTGTGATAAAGGAAAATAAATGATGAAAGAAGAGGTCCTCCTGTTGTAGATGTACTTAAACTTGAGTTCTATTCTAAAAGTTTATGCTTGAGTCTGTGTGCAAGTTGAATGGGTGTCAGCTACTCCTCCCTCAAGCCCATATAGCTACACCCTGTGAGATGAGCTACCATTAGTTAATAACTACTCCCCATGCTCAAAGCGTGCATAAGGAGATTGAGCTCTTCTGGGAGGCATCAGACTGAGTGGGCTTTCTCTCTTTGTGCTGCATGGGGCTTGCATGTGAAACATTTTTAACCTCTCTTATTTTTATCAGACACAGAAAGAAAGGCACTTCTTTTTAGTATTGTTGTTGGCTCAGACATCAAGTACATGTTTGAGAAATTTTATATCTGTGGGTTGTTTGTTTGGTTTTTTCCCCCAGAAGGATCCCCAAAGGCGAGGATTCAGAGAATTACATTTGGAGCTGATTTAAAATTTACTGACATTTTTAGCACCTTAATATTATTGACCATCTTGCATTCTGCCTTTATGCGTAGATTTTAAATAATGCCAAGTCAATATTGTACCAAATTTAAAAATTAATATTGATTTAGAAATCAATAATGTGACACTATTATTACTATACTTTTCATAAGAATTATTATTATTTGAAGCTGAAGTTTCTTAAATTATATGAACGTTCATTGCATGGTATTAGTTTTCACATTTTGGTAACAAATTCATTCCTACCACTAAAAATTGCCTTGAATCTCCTTACCAAGTGGGGATTTGTTTGTTTGTTTTTTAAAATCAATAATTTAAAATACAAAAAAATTAGTGCATTTGGCAGCAGTACATTTTTAAAAGTTTTGAATGCATGTGTCAACATATTTAAATTACACTGTTTCTTTATTTGGCTTGTAATAATTTAAATAACCTATTTTTTAAGTCTCCCTTGTCCTTGCAAACATTTTTCTGTGGAAGGCTGGGCTGCATCACTGAAAAAATGTTGCTGTCTTCAAATTCCAGGTCTAAGAAGACTATTATACTGAACATTTTTTGGGTACAAAATTAGGTCCAAACGGCTTTTAATTGCCAAAGGGAAAGAGCAAATCAGGACTGCCTCCATTCACGTAGGTGGTGGCAAAATCACTTTCCAGTGGAGCCTGCACTCACTGTCCTTCTCTCTGTGGGGAACGTGAGGCTCCAGCTTCCAGAGGAGTAGTCAGACCACTAAAACATAGGGGCTGTGAAATCAATTCTTTCCTCTCAAGGTTCTTTCACTTCCTCAAAGACAGGTAACAGTTACTTGGGCCAGAGTAACCTTGCAGTGAGTGTGGTGTTTTGAAAGCCAGGCAGAGGCTGTGGACCAGGATCTCCTCTTTATGGTTGCCCTGAGAACTGCTCAGCAGCAATCTGACATGGACCTGCATACATTATTATGGTTGGTAGAGTTCACCACATAGAATCATTGAATGGTTTCGGTTGGAAGGTCCAAAGATCCTCTATTTCCAAGCCCCCTGCCATCGACAGGAACACCTTCCCTAGACCAAGTTGCTCAGAGCTCCATCCGACCTGGCCTTGAACACTTCCAGGGTTGAGGCATCTGCAGCTTCTCTGGGCAACCCTTACATTCTCTGGGTAACCCTTACATTAAAGAGTTTCTCCAAAGGGTCTTCTCAGTATCTAATCTAAATCTACCCTTTTCCCTTTAAAACCTATTACCCCCTGGCCTGTCACTATGTGCTCTTGTAACTTTCTGTAATGTATGTAAAGATTTGATCAAGTCAAAGCAGCAGGTAGAATTTCTGCTTTCCTGCTGTTGAGGATGCTCCCCTGAGTAATGGGATACTAAGACTGAAATCTAAGGAGAGAATTATGTTATAAAAAGTGCAACAGGTTCAGTGATGAAAGTGTTTTTCTGAGATGGCACTGGAGACAGCAGCTTGTTGTTTTGATTTGTATTTCTCTGACTGCCTAACCTTTTAGTTTATTCAATTTTGTGTTCATTCAGAGCTTATTAGATCTTTTTTTTTTTTTGCTTAACTGGAAAGTTTGTTCTGCATAAACCAATGTCATTTTTGTCAAGAAAAAAGGATCATAAAAAAAATAATTTTAAGTTTCCGTCTTATTTCAGAGTTCAGTTTTAAGTCTGTAGGTGTTACAGTCAAGAGGCATTCAGATATGTAGAAAGATGGATGGTGATGTGTGGCAGGTTCAGTTGAAACCGGGCGGAAACACCAATTACGTGTAGTGGTTTTAAAATTGCCAATTTGAAATTTCCCGGCCAATGCAGCAAAGAATGTTGTGGGTTTAGAACTAGCTAAACTCACTAGTACAGTTACTTATTTCTCTGTTGTGAGATATGATTTTAGGAGAAAGGAAAAACAGGCTCAAACTTAGACTATAAAGAAAGTTTATTAACAAAACTAAAAAAA
>VWYI01004066.1:47225-91371 GCA_013399455.1 Anthoscopus minutus | reverse complement strand
GGGCTCCCCTGGCCTCTCATCCTGCCCGAGAGCCGCTGGGGGTGGGGGGGCGGCTGGGCCCGGCCAGGCCCCGTCAGGCCGCGCTGGAACCAGGCCGGGCCCTCTCCCCCCACAGCCCCGACACCTTCAGAAGCCGGAAGCCGAAAAGGGAGAGTTCAGAGTTTCCCGGGCTTTAAAATGGGTGTTCACAGGGGTGGATTCTGATTTCTAATGGTTTACAAAGCTGTCAGTTCTCAGAACTGGGCAGCTATTGGCTCTTTCTGAAGCTCCCAAGAGCTTCTCTCAGGAGAACTATTTCTGTAGATGTTTTCCTTCCTTCCTCATCAATATTAACTAATGTCAAACCAACACCAGTAGTTCAGCTATATGCCTTTGGCTTGAAAAGCTTGTCTGACAAGGCCTTTTAGGATGAAAAATTAGGTGTCATATGAAAGAGATTATGATGACCAGGAAACCTGTGTTTGCTCTCCTAACAAAAAATTTGGGGACATCAAATGAAACTAATAAATAGCAAGGAGAACTTTTTAACTGGTAGCAAAGCTGTGAGATTCATTGACAAAAAAATACTAGGGATGTTGACTTTACATGAGTTTTGAAAACAGTTAAAGTTGTGTAAAAAAAGTATCCAGGGATATTAAATTGAAAATATGGCTCAAGAAAAGTCCAGCAGGTGAAAATGTATCCTGGGTAAAACACTGTGTTAACATTTTTCCTTTACCATCTGCTACAGGCCACAGTTGAAAAGAAACCCCAGGCTAGATGGAGCCTTAGTCTGGTTTACCACTTCATGTAGCTTTTATCTTTTAGGTGAGCCAACACCTTATTCCACACATTTTAGCTCCGAGCTTCCCTTTTGCTGGAAGCCCTTTTTCTGGCCACAGGGGCAGCACTGTTTCCATGAGGCCAAGGGCTGGATCTCTGTGTGAGCCACTGGGTGTTTGGGATGTGGTCAGAAGGTTCAGCAGGGCAGCTCCAGTGCAGATGTCCTTGCTGGCTGTCTTGCCTTCCTGCATGTGTGTGCCTGCAGTAGTCCTCCTACCGAGGGGCCAAGGCTCTAATCTGCTGCACAGGGTTTTGCACTAAAGGTTTATGACTGCTCTCTTTTCTATTTCTGTTCCTGTTGGGAGCCACTAATGGTCCCCTCTTGAAATCAATCACTATATGTCAGGATGTGCAGAAGCTCAGAAGTAGTGCTAAATTAGCTCAGCATTGCAGAGCTGCATTAACATTGCCATTTACCTGTGGTAATAGGCTGCAGACATATGGAAGATACTGATCGGGCTGGATTTCTGTTCTAGATCTACTCTGTCAGTGTCTGAGCTGGCTTGGATGTCTCTTCATGGGATTTCACTGTGCCAATTTTGATATAATATGATGTCTTCGGGGTCAGATTCCAGATCCTAGGTTGGGGAGTATTTTCAGCCAAGAAGGGGGGGTGTGTGTGTGTGTGTATATATATACACTCCCAAAACAAGACACCCTGTGTAAAGGCATCCCAAAGACATTCCACCTAAAAGGACAAAAGGATCTTTTCAGGGTGGCAGCTGGGCTCAGAGAAAGCCCCAGCTTTGTCCAGGAAATTCTCAGAGTAGAACGGATCCAAAGTCCTTTAAACAATAAATACTTTTTACTGCTTTTTCTCCAATTTTCTGTCTGGAGTGTAGTCTTACAGCTGAGTTTAAGGCCTTTAAAAAATATTATAAAAAAGGAAATGCTGATGCATCCTCTATTGAAATTGCATGAATAGGAATATATCTAAGCTTCTAAATATATTTTCTTCTAAGAGTCTAAAGACTGCAGGGACTTTTCCATTCCTAATTATACAGTGCAGTATGCAGTCTGTTTCTGGCTTACAACTTCAAAAATAGAGCTTAGAGTCATAAATGAAACACAAAGAGAGGGATGAAGAGACACTGTATATGATAAGGAAGTGCTCTGCTAATATTTTTACTGATGTTGTAGCTAGTCACTTGGGTTTTAAATTCAGTGACTGTTACGCAAGCCCTTTAATACACTGGCATTTCATTTAAGAGGCTGTTTAAAATAAAAACAAAATCTGTGTACAACTGAAGCAGTAGCAGAGGACGAGCAATGTAAATGTCTTATGACAGTTCAGTGGCTCTGCTGGTTGTGTCTCACGTCTCAGCAAGGTCATGTCTCCAAAAGGGTATGGAAACACAGTAAGTTCAGACAATAGCATATTCTGAAATTCAGAAGTATTTCCTGAAATATGACTTATTCCCTGACAATTCGAGCTTGGTTCTCTGTTCTGGAAGTGAAATATATCTCAAAGTCCTCTGGTGTGACACCTGCAGATCATGGTGGACCTGTTGCCTCCCTGGGTGTGATCTGAAATTCTTGACTGCATTATAGCAGCCACTTCCACCTCCAGAGCCATCACTAGACTCCTGGTATACAAAGGAGGAATTTAATTTGTACTTTTTTATTTTTCATGCAAACTTTGGGAGGACAAGAAATAGGATTTAGTGCTAGTGTGCCCCTGGATATGGGAATGAGAAAAGTGACCGGGACTGCCCTCATCGAGAGGGAGTGAGCTGGATTCGTGCAGGCAGGCTTTTGCTGATGCTTTTCCACATCTTTCACTTCTGCCATTTAGGCAGGAATTCACTAGAGAGGGCTTTCACTTGGAAGAGTAAGTGGCTATTTTCTGTGCCCAAAGTACTGAAAAAATTCAAAGGAGTGAACTGTGGGGATAACCAACACAATTTCAGGTACCCCTGCAAAACCTTACGGGGTATGGAGGCTGTGGATTGAACGCAGATGGTGTTCTATAGAACAGACTAGGTTTCCATTATATTGTAGTAAAATCTGCACACATATTTAAATGAGAAACATTTTATAAGTTGGTTTTTTTTTAATTTCTGTCTTTGGGATGATAATCATTCTTGTTGCTCATGTGAGTTGTGAGGCTGCAGAAGCACTGTACTAGATTTGAGCATGCACAGCCTGCTTTTCAGCAAGACTTGTTAGCTCAGCCACCCACCAACCTTTGGGCTCTTGGGACCAACACATGGTAACTGGTTTGCCAGTGCAAGGGGAGAAACCGTCTGCCCAGGTTAATCTACTTAGGGAAATGCTGTGCAAGAGTTTAGCTCCTGTCTTCGCACACACATGTACACACAGCTGCCTTTGTGCTTCGTTGAGGTGTTTGCCTTTAAACTCTTGCTTCTCAAGACTTGTTGCAAGGGCAAGTGTGGCCAGGAACAGGCAGGAGACTGCTTTGTTTGGTTATCCAGTGTTTATGCTGAGTATGCCTTGGGGCTACAATGAGGGCTAGCCCCTGTTTGAGATGAGCCAAGAAGGTATAGACTCTCCTCTGGAAAGCTTATTTAGACTGTAAACAGGAGACAAAGGAAGCGGGATGCAGGTGAGGTTTTAATCCTACATTTGTAGACTATCAAAGAAGAACCTGGTGGAGGTTATACATGAAGAGCTGGGATGGCACTAGGCCAGCATTATTGGGGAAAAGCTTGTATTTTATTGAATTTATTTCATTGCAGTAGATTAATGCCATTGATTCAGAGGCTTGAAGGATGATGTTTTTCTTTCAGAAATGAAACATTGTGAGTTTACATATTATTAATTTTCCTCAGAACTAAAGATTTAATTCCATTCTTGTTAGAAGAATAGGTTAGATTCAATACTTCAAATAGTACCTTCATGTTAAATACAGTTGGGTTTACCATTTTATTGCACCAATATGTCCACAAATTTTTAAATCAAAATCAGTCCTAGGATTTCAAATTATGATTAAGTTCAGTTCTAATTCAGCTATGTCATTTGTAAGTTACAAATTCCTCCCCCTCATCATAAGTTTTATCAAGTAGTATTTTCAGTAGTAGCCATGAGATATTTGGAATTTCATTATAAATCACATGAGTGTCAAATTTTGAGTTAGGATTGTATGTTACCTTCATCAGACATTTTCATATCCACTAGTTTCCCTCCTGCTTCCAGAGACAGGAATTTTCTTCCACTGATAAGTTTTCTCTCTTTATTTTTGAAATAGACATCAAAGTAGTTTTACACTACTTTACAGTGTCATGATACAGTAAGAGTATACAAGAATTTGCTACAGAAATTGGATCATTATACATAAGGAAACTATGCCCTAAGGTGCATACATGTGATTGGCATTTAGTGTTAGCTCTGTATTCTGGGATTTTAAAGACAGATCTGAAGACTACTGTAATAAATGTGATATCCTTTATTCTGAATTCTTAATCAAATTTTAAAAAAATATTATTCCTTGTGGAAGGAAGTTATATGAGCTAATATCACTATATACATTTTTTACCCCATGTGCTATAAAATCTAGTTATTATGGCATAGAAAGGGTGTGTATAGAATTAAAAAAAAAGTAGGGGAGAGTCATTCTCCTCTAACTAATGGACTAGACATATTCTCTTAGGGTCAGATAATGTAATTATCTGTAAATATGTATAATGTAAATATTTGCTGACCTCTTGAAGAAAAGAAAATCCTTTCAGCTTGCAACTTACAATCTTGTAATCTTGTGTTCTTGCTTAAGGTGCTGTGCTCTTGCGAGTTCTGAAAGAAAGAAAATATCAACAGTTTTGTAGGGAAGCTTAGGCTAAAAAGGTTAGACAAAGGAGCAAATGATAAAGAGAAAGTTTAGTGATCCTTTGTCCTACTTTTGTAGCCTGATATTTCCATAATGATATATGGTAGATATATATATATATATACACCTGATATAGTCCATAGTTTCGCACTCATTCTCCCATTATAAATATTTTTATCTTGATTTCTATTCTCTGACTAAAGAATAAATAAAGTTCATATCAATTTGAGCTTTTCTGAGGCGGCAACTAAAAAAAAACAAAAGCAGCTAGGTTTGATTAGAAAGAATCTATGAATGCTGGCCATTCTGCAATGGAAAAGCAGGGTTGTCCCGCTAATATGATTTAGCTGGAGGTGTCTGGATGATAACTAAGACCTTTAGATTACTACAGGATTTGGTGTCATGGTGTTGATACACGGAGTGCAGATCATTCCCTTGTTCTCGAGTGTATAGTTGGTTCCAGTTATCTTTGTTATGGAGCTGCAAGTGGGCTAATGTGTGTTGGCAGGAGCAGTTGGTATTCTGGGGCTCTTAGCTGCCATTCTACGCTGCTTTGGGTTTCCCTCCAAGGCACCATATTGCACAGAACAAGGGAACAGAATGATCATTACCAGTTGTCACCTACTATTTGTCCAGTCACTGCCTAGGGTTCCTACTTGTCCTTTTACTTGCAAGTTGACTGAAACGTTTATCAGCTTCTCAAGGATGTCTGCACTGTTTCTTGAAAACAGTAAAAATCAAGCTCGGATGAATATAGTGAAGTTTGAGCCCTTAAAAATAGGGGATTTTGCCTTAATACGAGCCCTTATCTTTGAAGATGGCAGCAAGTTTTAGTACACCTGAGTCCCTGACCTTCCCCTTAACAACAAAAGAGCTCTCATAGTTCTTCTACCAGTTTTAACTGGTTTGGATGTATTCTGTATTTTACTATCTGGGGTCCTTTGTACTGAATTTATACCACAAAATTCTGTAGAATATGTCCATTATGTTAAAGAACTTGCCCACATGCCAGATGAGAAACTGCCTAATTCATTCTCATTTGTTACCAGTGTGAGGAATTCTACAGACCTGAATAAATTTAGGTGTATGCATAATATTTTAGAGCAGGCCTGTGGAGAACAACTTAGAGATGTTGATGGATGAGAAGCTCAATATGACCTGGCAATGTACACTGGCAGCCCAAAAAGCCAAGATGTATGAGGTCCCTCCCAGCCCAAACCTTTCTCTGATTGCATGATTATATGACAATACAATTAGTGTAGGTATTAGTGAAACTACTAGGATCTCTTCTGTTGGACTTGTCATCTTGGATTATGAGACAGATCTTCCCCTGGGCACTTAGGCCTGTCACCATCTGAAACTAACTTACAAGTATAGGGCATATCCACCAATAACTGGGAAAAGAAATCACAAAAATAAAATTTTGCCATATACTTGGCATGTGAATATAAAGCCAGAAAAATTCATTGGAGAGCTACTTACAAGGGCAGAATAATTTTATCCCTAAGGGATATGACCATGCACTTAATAATCTGAAAGAATATTCTTAAATTGGGTTTACTGACTTTTTTGCTATTATCCTTTTATATTTATATTGTTGCAGCATGTGTCTGTATTTTCTTGAATATTGCATTTATTTTTTAAAAAATGAAAAATTAGCCTCCTTATAAGGGAGAAAAAAGCCTACAGGTATGGAAAGGCATAGAATCATACTAGCATACTTATTTCAGGTTGCAAGGAACCTTAAAGATCCTTTAGTTTCATCATTCCCAGCCTTGGCCAGTGCCACTTTCCATTAGACCAGGTCGCTTAAAGCGCTTCCCAACCATGGAGACTTCTGGAGTAACCATGGAGTAAGCCACCAAACCTGACCTTTGAATGATATCTGAAAATATTTGTAATATAGTATGTCTTCCCAGGAGGTAGGCATCAGCTTTGTGTCCTTTTCAAGTTTGACCAGTTTCAAATAACTGTTCTTTTTGTTGTTTTGATTTGAGTTTGTTTTAAACAAAAGCAGCAGCACAAGAACATGACAAAAACCATCCTAAATTCTCAGAGTTCGGATAATCTTAGGTAAAGTTCCATTCTCCCTCCATGTGCTAAGACTTCTGAACAATACCCAGATCAAGTGTTCTTTTGCTGTAAAGAATAACATTTGATAGTTGATTTTATGTATAGAAACATAGCAGAAGTGGAAATATTTTTAGCAGCCCATATTTGCTTTGTTGATTGTCCTTTCAGAACGTTGCAGAAATGCAGAAGAACACATTTGTTTCCAACACGCCTTTTTCTTCTGTACCCAAATACTTAGAGGCATCTCACAACAAATGTACTGCACAAGAGCAGTAGAATCTCAATTAATCTAGTTCTTTGGAATTTGCTCTTTTCACTTGTCCTCATTCGCAAAGAAAGGATGGCCCAGTAGTTAAGTCATTAGCCTGCTGCTTTGGAGATCAATTTTACTGCTTGAAAGTTGTAGATTTCCTTTCCAACTAGTACAAATCTGTCAGATAAGGAGAATCCAGCTCCATCTAACCAGGACATTGAGGGTGATTATATGTTCATCCTCAGATACTTGTAGTAAATGCTCAGAGCAAGACTATGAGGGAATTTATTAGTATTCTAATAAAAAAATGCAATTACCATGCAGCAGATCTTGTATCCTGCAGTCAGTGTTGAAAACATAAAGACTATGAGTAAATTACTTAGCATCAAACATTCTCTTTTAAATTATCTGTTTTTTGTAGGACAGCATTTTTACTATGACAGCTTTTGTATCACACTGTGAGATTTCCTTAAGAGCAACCATAGGTTTCCCTGCTGTGGTCCATAGAAACAGCATGCAGCATGAGTGTTTTAAAGCAATTATATTGTTTAGTCGAAACATGAAGTTTGAATGTAATAAAGTCTGTAAAGACAAGTTATTACTGATTTCTAGCACTAGTAGTGCATGTAACCCCAGTATATGAAGGAGGATGGTGGGTGTGGGTGATTGGGTAAACTCCAGCTTGATCAGGTATGTCTTTTGGAAGGACTGAGTGCTCGGTCTCATTGCTTGTGCAGCATATTGCATAAAGTCTGTCATCTGGCAGACTCAGACTTGATGATCCTTGTGAGTCCCTTCCAGCTCATCGTATTCCACGATTCTGCGATTCCCAGTGAAGTGTTCTTCATTTCACAGCGCCGCAGACAAAGCTTTGTTCGGTCCAAAGCAAGAGCTGAAGCACTGTGGTTCTTTGTTTTTCCTGTAGGGTCAACGATTGCATCTTGCGCGTGAACGAGGTTGACGTGTCGGAAGTCTCACACAGCAAAGCCGTGGAGGCGCTGAAGGAGGCTGGGTCCATAGTGCGACTGTACGTGCGGCGAAGAAGACCTATACTGGAGACCGTCGTGGAGATCAAGTTGTTCAAAGGACCGAAAGGTAGATAAGAAAATTAAAAGGCATACGTTTTAAACTTGGTGTTAAACACCTCTTTTGTAGCTTAAATGGCATCTGACCTTGTTGATTTGCTAACTGGTTGACCTGTCAAATACTGGAGTTCATTTAGGCTGGTAGAACTTGAATTCATGGTTATGTCTCTTCCTGAAATGTAGAGGAGTTCAAGGAGTTGTCCTTTGCTTGCTTTGATGTTTACTGTAGAGATGTCTCTTTACCTTCTAAAGAGACGCAGAGATACTATGTGGCAGCACATATACTGCCTCTAAAGTTCCTCTGCTCAGTCCTTTGACTTTTATTTAAGGTGCTGTTGAATATGGAGTTTCTGAATTCTTCCTCTCTTCAGAAGGCTTTTTGATTATCCAGCTTATCCTCTCCACTTTCAGGATGGTTTTTTCTAGTTATATTTGGAACAAGAAGACAAGAATATCAACTTAGCCAGATCCATAGAAGAATTTAATTTTGTTTTATTCTTCAATAAAATTATGTGGAAATCTAGCACAAAACCTTTACTAGTCTAAATGAGCTTTATTGCTTCCAGCAGAACCTTCTGGTTACAGAAAAGCCAAATTATTTTCTAGAACCATTTGTCTTCATTGCTAATTTCTGAGCAAAGAAATGTATATATTCACAGTAGATATGGATAGAATGAACAGCAGTTAATTTCTTTTTCTTGTTTGATAATAGCTGTTTCATTAGCAGGTCTTTGATAAATATATATTTATGAAATTAAGGTATTTCCATATTTCTTAATATATGCAGGGCATGTGAGATTACTCTCCCTATTCTATCTATAGTGAATAATCTGCAGCTTTTTCAGTGTTTTCCCTTACATGTTCCCTCATGTGAATATTGTAGTATGCTTATCCATAGGGGTTTTTTGTACCAGGTGTGGAGTATATTTAATATATTGACACATATTGTTGAGATTGACCTCTAATACTCAACAAAGACAGTGCAATACTGAAAACAGTGCAGTCTTTGACACTGCAGTGCTCTGCTCTTGGAGAAGAGTAAGATGTATTTAAACATGCATCGGAGAGTAAATCCCCAGAAGTCTGGATTCTTGTGGTCAATTACAATGCTGGATTGTTTTTCTAATAGAAAAGTGTTTCTAAAGGCATTTTGTATGCATGTGAATTCAGAGTCAAAGTGCAGGCAGTGTTTTTAAAGATTTGGAATTAAACTGTGCGATATGATACTCATTTTGAGAGACCTAAGCCTGAAGAAACTTTAATTAACTTGTCCTTTCTGTATTCACCATGACCAATTTTTTGCTACACTGTGGAAACGGACAAGATAGGTAATCATTATCTAATAATGGGTTAGAACCTTGTGTGTTTTGAGTGTATGCCTGATGATGTTTCTTTTTACAATTATTTTCATAAAACAGAATGGATACCAAAAAAGGGCCTTTTGGGGCAAGCTCAAGAGCTTTTGCTGCTTACTGCTGAAAATATGATTTTGCATCTATATTCTTAGATGAAGTTTACTAGAGATAGGTGCTGTAGATATTGAATTTTATTGTTAAGTTGAATATTTTTTTTATATTTTTGGTTTTATAGAAACAAGTTAGCTGGAAACTTGGACAAAAAATAAGTTGGTAGGCTAGTTTGCTGCAGAAGCCAGGAGTTTTGGCCTCATCATTCAGGCAGTAAAGAAGCATGCTCTGTTAGGCTTTCTGTGTTCCACAGATAAAACAGCAAAATGAAGAAAATAAATAATTTATACTTTGGATGAAAACTTTATCCAAAAGATATCCTAAAATATTATTTTTAATATCTAGAGCGTTTTTCCATTGACTTTTTTCCCAATGTTCCTTTGAAAAATTATCTGTTGAAAGGCATCAAACTCTTAGCAGAAGTTGAGAATAAGAGCTGTGAGTCTTGGCTGTAGTCACTCCTGTGATCCTTATCTCCTCATATTTCAGGTGATTTATCTGTGAACTGGTCTTTCACACCGTTGCTATGCCACATATAAAAATACTAAGAATTAGTATTTATTTAAACAGTGTTTCTTCTCAGAGTTGAATTGGAATTTTTTGATGTCCAGAGCAGGATCTGGAAACCAGCAGCATGGTAGCTTCCACACCAGTCCTTCTTTCCTACTCACAAAATTAATAAAGAAAGTAAACCTCTTTTTCAGACACTGGTATGTTCCATACCAATTTCGAAGCAGCAGATATTGCATCAATTCTTTTCCTGTCTCTATCAGTATATAACCCAGCATTTACTGAGTTCATTCCTTACTGCCCTGAGAATTTAACACATGAAAGCAAGTCTTGGCTTCCATAATACCAGGTAAACTCAGAGATCTCTAACTTGCCTGTCTATGTGTAGTAGATTATATCTTTCAGGACTTGAAGTTGGTAAAGAAGGAAATTTGCAAGGCTTTATATGTAGAGGTCCTTCTAATTTCATCTGAGATATTCAGAATGAGGGCTTTTACAAATTAGTCCATAGGGGTTAGTTGGGTCTTTTTAACTACGTTAATTTTTGTAGCTAGCAACCACCATATAAAAGACATTGATTAATTTGGCAAATGTATTTTAAACATCAGGTATTAAATAAGCATTGTCTGGCGATGGCTTTGGGTGCGGGACAGGGGGAAAGGCATGGTTGTGTGCTGCCAGGAGGTCCCTTCTGAATGCAGATCCCCAGGCATTGTTCCTGTTGCTTTACAAAAAGGCTCTCCTAGCGTCATATGTGCTAAACCTGTAACCCTTTACTTTTATTTTTTGAGGGAGAAGAGGTAAACAAAGACACAAATGAGTTGTGTAACAGGAAAGTCAGGGGTTCAAAGAGAGCTGCAGCTGTGTAGGCATTGAAAGCTGATCATCCCTTTGACACACCTGATTGCAAATACTGGCAGATGGCCATAGACTGTGTCTTGAAGGTAATTGCTGTCATCCTTGCAGGCTCTTCCTCTCTTTCATGTGCTTGGGAGATACTCTTTTGTATGCCTCTTGCAGGTCTCTTCAGTTAGGCATACAGTTCACCGTATGACTTTACAAAAGATTGAGTGACCAGCAGTAGATGTTTTGTTTCAGTCACTCTTAGGGCGCTGCAGTTTTTAGCAGCCAGCATCTCTACGGTGGCTGACAGCTGTAAAAAGGGAAGATCTGCTTGCAGCTTTCTTATTTAAATCATTGGGATTTAGGCACTGCTGAAAATCCTGTCATAAAGTAATATGCTTTTCTTGCTCTGTATTGAAACAAGACTAGCAGTAGTGAGAATGGATTGCACTCACTGCAGTGTTTGTTCCTGGGGAGCAAAATGCAGGCATTTGGAACAAAGCAATTTAATGGTGCTGTTTTTAATATAACTTGTGTATTAGCTTCCCCTAAGACCCTGCAAAGAACTGTGTGTGGGCAGTGAACTGTGAACTTCAGTCACTGTTCAGGGGTTTCTGTGAACTTCAGTCACTGTTCAGGGGTTCCAGTGCTCAGTCCCATTTCATTTCATTTGACTGGAGGATTTTAAACCAAAGTAGTTCCACTTACCTCAAGATTTTCATGTTGTCCTGTCACACTCCAAATATACTTTTACTAAACCCAGAAGCATTGAGTAATATGATGGTGCACAATTAGTATGCTGATGCACAAGTGATAGAAATTAAGCTTGATTTTTTTCTTAATTTAATTTTTTTAATGATTAGCAGAAAAATGTATTTCTATCATTGTAGAAAATTTCTGGCTATCAAAAACTTGGGTAAACACAGAGGTTATGTAATATATTACCTACCTACTACCAGGGAAAAAAAACCCAACAAATTCTTGTCACTACAGCAGTGTTGGATCAGATAATAAACTTTTGACCTCGCTTCTATAGGAAATGTGGTGTCTTAAAAGACATCAAAACTGAAGAAATTAAGTTAAGGTTTATGTGAAACAGAACAGCTGAGTACCAGGAAACTTGAGAGGAGAAATGTCAGACTTAAAAACACCCAAAAATGGAATATAAAGGACAGCTAATTTTGCTGTCTGGATATTCTGGTGGCTTGAGTGTAAAGTCATAGAGAAACAGGATTACTTTCCCACACCCTTCATGACATTATTATAGTGCCTATCATTACAGCATTTGAGCTGTGTCAGGATCTTGCAGCAATGACTGGAGCTTCCCTTCTGTTCATGACCTTGTAGATGAAAAGGCTCTGGACAGACCAGAAGCTCTGTCACTTTTTGATATCTACAAGCATGCTTTTTGCTTATTCCTGATGAATTCAGCCAGTGACATGTTCTCATGAGGTCCAGCCCATACTGCTTTGGGCACTAAAACATGTTTAAGGGCATTTGATTCTCTACTCTTTCTGCTCTCAGAATTAGGGCCATATCAAAACTTTTCTTTTAATCCTCTTGGAGTATAGTTTTATTTTGAGGCTTCAGATTAAAAATTAATGCATCTCTTAAGCACTGTTCAGCCCAATCCTGTATCTCCCTCTGGATTGCTATCCTTCTTATCTTAAATTTCTTAATCAGCAAAGACTTAGGTCCTAAACCAGACATGCCAGTAAAATATGCAAAAATAAAATGGGATTAATATAAATGGCATAATGTGCATTTGTTTTGAGAGTTATGTAGATCTGTCTAAATGTTAGACTATGTCATTAGGCATAACCAGTTCCAGAGTTCCCATTTCATTGTGTTTTTTCTGAACTGAAGAGACTCTGTGGCACTTGGTAGATTTTCTTTTCATGTAACTATTCTTTTTATTCTTGATGACACTGAATAAAGTCAGTGGACGGTCATGTCATGAAACTTTCTTACTATATTAAGAAAAGACTCAGTATGGTTTAAGAAGTGTATTCTTTAACTTTCTGATAAGTTATGAGATTTTCTTGAGAAGATGCAAAGATTTTTCACCATCAATATAAGGTATGATTTCATTGGAGATTTATCTTGGATTGTTACTGAAATGTCCTCTAGTCCATTCCTGTCTGAAGGTTCCTAGAGGTGCATGCTTCTTTTTTCATAAGAATAGACAAATTTTAATTTGTATTGATGGATTTATTGGAAATGTCATGTGTGTTCTGTTGCATAGATAGGATAGTATCCCAGCTTGCAGTGACTACTGAAATAGTCACAAAAGTACAGTTCAATTATGTGTATTTCAAAATGTCTTCTAAAAAAAAAAGTGTTCAATTCAGAATAGCAGAAGAGAGGATTCATTTAAAAAACAAAAATTTAAGTGCTGCTTTCATTAAGTAAAGGAGGAAACTTCTGACTTTCATCTAGCAAAGCAAAGTCAAAAGTTACCTTTTTATCTCAGGTAATAGCTACAGCACTTAAAATGAAAGAAGGGGCTTTTTGCAAACAAAGAACCTCAATTATTTATTTCCCAATTTCAGAGAACAGTGAGAGATTTCAGATCTTGCTGTTTGATAACTGATTGCAAGTGCTTGCTTCAGACTGATGATGGGATTTTTTTATTATATTATTTTATTGCTACTATCACTTCTACTACTTTAATGGTCTGTTTTCTCTAATTTAAGAGACTAAATATGCCATAGCAAACTTTAGCATGTGGGAATAGGGGGTTTTACAGCAAGTTAGGCAGTTATTTTCTTAATTAAAAAATTAAGAAACATTTTTTAAGGTCCAAAGTGTTTTCAACAAAATAGTTTTTTCACATTTTGAGCAGACCCTTTTCTTACAGTCTTTGAAGAATTTCAGTCTTACCATCCTATCAGCTGTGAATTTACTTCTGGTTTTCAATATTCTCTTCCTTCTGTGCTCTGTGAATCCTTATCTAAAACAGAGCAAAATAGGGGAACATAAAAGACAGAACCATATAAAAATGAGATTTTCTCAAGTCAAGGTTTAACAAACTATTTTGTTTCTCGTTTCTAATTTAGGTGCTTCAATTCATATTACTGTAACTGTATCACTTATTGCAGGTATAAATAGAAAACTGTTGTTATTTTCCACTGGGAGAGAAGACTTTCACACCACTAATGTAGTGGATAAGTAAGCTTCGTTTGTTATTTCAGATTGGTTACCTTTATACTCTTACAGACAGCTACTCATTAATAGGCACAACTGGCATTACCTAATTGGCTTACTCTAGAAGTTGTATTAGCATACACTCTGTTTTTCATTCCTAGCCTGTGTTCCAATAACTACAATCATTCTGTTATCTCTAACTACTCTGCTCAAGGACATACTGCTTTAGCACAGCTTCTCTATGTCTACGTGGCTTTGTTCACATAGCCATTTCTCTCTACAGAAAACCAGCACAACTGAAACTAAAATACCATTTTTTGTGAAATGTCTTTGCTTGAAGGAACCCATATTTCCTCCAATTAGCAGAAAGTGATCCATCAAACACTACTATATAACTTTGCAGTTTTAAGACAATGGCTCAAACCTGTAAGTTAACATCGCTAAAAAGCATGTCTTTCCTGCAGGCCAGGATTGTCTAATGTAAGAATGTATGACTATCTGATAGTTTATCACATGAAAATTGTCTTCTCTTGAAGATCATAAAATTAGAAAGCACCAGAATAAAAGTTCTGTAAAAGCCTCTGCTGTTTTCCAACCATAGTTTGACATATCTGTGTTGCCAGTGCCTGATGTGGTAAAAGTGGTATGTTATAGCTGCACCTTTAAATTTCCCAGACTGAGGATCATGTTCTTTAATTTAAGCAATGATAAATGCATACAGCTGCTATTATAATTTTCTTCTTTATTTTATAAATAAAATACCAAATTTGTTTTGCCTTTGGCAGCTGAAGACTTGCTGTCTTTTTTGCATAAGTTGCCATATAGGAAGTTTTTCTGTAAAAAAACCCGCATTGTGAAATTGTATACAAGAATTACTTTTCCTCAGGAATGGAAGGGACCACTTCACAGAATCGAAGTAATAGTTATTATTAGAATGACTCTTCAGTTCTAGTTTTTCAGGCTTTTTCTAGTAATTTTGTCTTTAGTGGAGAAAGAAGGTAAATCTGTTGGTTTTTGTTAGAAATGCAGTTTAATGGCAGGAAGTGGTGGAATCAGCTTGTCCTCATATCAGACCTAATTAAAGCATCTTTGGAGATTGGTAATCAGTCATTAAAGAAATTATTTTCCAAATCAAAAAGGATCATTTCAAAGGTAATTCAAAATCTCTCCTGGCTGGTTGTCTCACCTAAAACTGGAGCTATCCTGTGAGCTGTAGGATATTGCTTGAAGTCTTTTATATTTTAATGATAACTATGATTTTCCACTTTTTTGTTTAACTGTCATTTTCTATTATCAGTAAAAAAGTGAACAGCATGTCTGGGAAGACTGTGCAGCAATATTATATGCGTGTATTTTGTCTTGTTTTTCCCTTGAAACCATTAAGCTCTTAAGAACTCTCCAAGCAGGTCAGAAGAATCCTGTGTTCATATGCAAAATGAACATCTAATCTCATAGTACATTTTAAGTATCACTTTCCAGAAATTATTCACAAAGAGTAAGGTTTCCACTGATATGAACATTGCTTTCTGCAACTCCATCATGCTAACTATTTCTGAAGTGGTGCAGTAGCAATTTCAAAGTGCAGTGCTGTATTTTAATAGCCAATTGAGATGTCTATAAAAATCCAGTACTGTGCATTAAGATCATTACTAAATTGCTTCAGCAATACTTACTGATGAGGCAGCTTCAGCAGAACACATTTCATCTTAATGAGCTGTGGCTGCAATAGAGCAAAAGCAGCAGCTCAGGGAAAGACAGATGTGCAGGTAGGTTTGGATGCCAACAAACTGGAGATTTTGTTTCAAGAAAAATAAGCTTTGGTTGGTTGCTTTTTGTTTTCAGTGGAGAAAGAAAATAAATCTGTCATCTTCTCCATTACAATTGCATTTAAATGGCAGAAGATGGTGCTATGAATTTGTGTCACATCAGACCAAATTCAAACGTCTTTAGAGCTAAGTAGATGATTGACATTTCAATTAATAAAATTTTCTGCACTTGTCCTTTCTGAATTAGGTAGGAATTTTGTATTATTATCTAGTTGCCTAGATAGTTTCATCAGCTATGAGTAGAGACAGCAAAGGGTACAGTGTTTCACTGTGACCATGCTTTTTATCATTCTGGCATGAGGTGTTGGCCCTTTTGCTGTGGTCAAAGTTACTTCTGAGGCTTTTGCTGCAAATCAAGAGCTGTTAGTATGACTTCCTAGATTCCCCTGATATTGTTGTTGTCACCTTCACAGTTTTAACTCTTTTTTTCTGAAAATTTGAGAGAAGGAAGATGTCAGCTTTTTTTCTCTTTTTATTGCTTCCTTTAGAGAATTTCTGTGCTCAGCTATTGGGTGAGTGATGGATGCATCTCCATCTTTGGTTCATATGGCATCCTTCTGGGTGACAATAAAGTAGACCATTTAAAAATTCTGTACTTGATTTATCCCATCCTTGTGGAAATGCTTCAAAGGAACGTGCTTTCTAAATGGATTTCCTAGTTACATAATTATCTCCAGTGCGCTGCTGAAAAGTTTCTTGGAACATCTTTTGTCAGGCTTGTATGAAAAACGGTTGTGTGTTCTTTGGGATTCTACTTGACACTGTGTCCTTTAACTCTCTGCAATTTTTAAAATCCCAACGACTAAGTGCCTTTTAACCCCCTTGTTGGGGTTTTTTTGTCTGTTCCAAGTGTGAGGAAAATTCCCTGTGGATCTTGACCAGCTTCTTTTTCAGTTCTAATATTTTCGGCTGACTAAATGTAATAAGTAAGTCTCATCATTTTGTCATTGTCGCATGCCTTTGTATTCCTTTTTTCCTCTAGGTTGTAAATTCATGGATCAGAAAATAGTTTAATCATTTCCCTTCCCATTCTAAAGTGCTGTATATGAGTTAAAAAGGGAGTTAGAGAAGATCCCTTCCATTACGTTTGCCGTTGCTATTTTCATCAGGAGGACAGGTGATGCAGCAGACAGTGTAGCAAGTGTTAATAGTCTCATTAGTATTTCCAGATACATGTTAAATCAATAGGTAGGGGAGGACAGTTGTATCATTTGCTGAACTACTGGGCTGAGTGTGGAAAAGTCTGCCTGTAAGGCCAGCATCAATTTTCTCTTTCTTAGTGAAGCAGTGAGAACTTCCTAGGGAGCGGCAGTTTTCTTGGCCTTTGTCCTCTACCTATCTGATCTTTGTTTTAAATTCTTCAGGTAAATTTTATAGAATGATTATTTTGCTTGATCTTTCGTCACTTTAATAATAAACAGTTATATGACAACTGTTGCTGGACCCTGACATCTTGATGCAACAGAAGATGGAAATTAGTCTATTGTGTGGAATACATTCATTGACATGTCTTTTCTTTCACCGGGGTAGTCTGAAAATCCTTATATTTTCTTCTTTGGAAACCTTCATCCTTTTTTGAATATAAAGCCTAATGTGCAATTAAGTCATGTGAAACTACAGAACAGTGTTTTCATCCTTTATTGTTCAGTTAATTACCTATGTAGCAAGTCCTGTCTTCTTGACAGTTTTTAGATGTCCAGATCTTTTTCAAGACATCTGCTGTCTGGAAGACAACACACATTAGCAAAATATTGCATTGGCATGAAGAGCACCTTTGAAAGAATAAATGGTATTTAATTAAATTTATACAGCATGAGGAGCTGTAGCTCTTCATTTTTGTCTCTTCATCTTTCTTATCTCCTTTTGCCCTATAATCCTAAACATGGGAAGACAGTATTTTAAGTCTTCTGAGAAAGGCCTTACAGATTCTAATCATGATGGAGAGACAAAGCTGACTGAAGCTTTAGAGATTCAAGTGATGTGGTAAATAAAATATCACACTGAAGCCTATTTAAAAATTATTTTAGATTGTCAATATTATTCTTTTGTTTGCACTAGTTGGAGAGATTAAAAAAAGGGAAGGAGTTACATTAAGGCATCTCTGAACATCTGGAGGGAATAGCTGTCTTAGAAGTTAATTGCAGTAGTTGTTTATCTAGCTATTTCCAGTCCTTTCTAGAAACCCTACTCCTTTCTGCAGATCTATCATCCTCATTTTGCTTTCAGTATTCCATATTCTAGATAAAATTTCAGTTATCCTTAATTAAAGCAAAAGAAATAACACATTTGTCAAAAATAAATTTCCCTTTAGAACTTTAGCTTTGACTTGCTGTTTGTTATTTTAGAACATTTGTTCAATGGCTTTGAAGAACTGCTTTTCCTTCATCAGTTAAGGTTTTTTGTTTCCGTGTCTCTAAACATTATATTAGAATTCCTAGAAATGGCAGCTATTTTTTGGAGTTCAGGTGGGAGACTCTTTGCTGTTTGCCACGGAACACAATATCTGTTATATCTGTTCAGATGATTTGCAATTGCGCTGTGATGAGATATGAGACCAGGAAGTTCAGGCTCTGGGACACCAATGCAAAAATGTTCTGGTTCTGCCTGTGTCGCATCAGTCATGTGTACAAAGGGCAGCTGAGTTTTTACATTCAGTGAAGGTTCCTCTGTTGCAGACACGGTGAGATTCTTACAGAAACAAAGCAGAGCCCTGTCGTGCCAAAATCTTGTGCTCCCTGAGGCATCGACAGCTGCTCTTCAATTCTTCTGAGTTGGCAGTAAAGCCATTGATTTATGTGAGTATCACTTGTTCTTCTTACCTTGTAGAGACTCATTTAAGATTTTTTTCATTCAGAAATTCTGCGACTTGGTCCAATGGCAAGTCGATGAATTTTTCTCAACACTAAGCTTTTGGTGTGCTTGGTAGATGAAAAAAGTTACTGTGACCTCTTCAGTGCTGTTTTTGGCTGTTACTGTATGAGAAAGACAAGGAGATAGTTTAATGCTTATATCTTTAGTGGCTAATTTTGGAGAAAAATGCAACTCTGAAAGCTTGAAAAGCAAATTATATCTGTGGAGGAAATCTCCATGAAACCATAAACACTAGGGAGTATATCCAAAATATTCCAAGAGCACAAAGCTCTGAGTTCATTACCTGGGATGTTAGCTTCTGAATTTTGAGTAGTAACTTAAATGAACAAATAAAAAACCTGCTCTTGTGTTCTTTAGAAAAAAAAGTTGTCCTAACATTATTTGTTGATAGGAAACAAATCAAAGTTGCAAAGATCTTGGAGCTTCATGACATGTAAAAAAGGGTATAATGACACAAAAACTCTTTAGGATATGAAAAATATATGTTGTGTAAGCTAAAATAACAGTAGCCCCAAGATATGCTTGACATGTTTATTTTGGAAAGTGATATTTGCAAATAAGGACATGATAGACTTTTCTTTCTCAAAGCTGTGTTTTTGTTTTTGTTTGTTGTGTTTCTTATGAAAAACTATTTGTAGGCTGCCTTATGAAATTAATAGAAAGGCATATTATTCAGTCCAACAGAGAGAACAGAAATAAGGAAACATAAAATCAAGGCAATTAATTTAGGAAAATTGTTTGTTATGAGTACATTTACATTTTATATACTGTAATTGAAAAGTAAACTCAATGTAAATGTTAGGGCAGGGGTAAATCTTATCCAAAGTCTGTAGGTCAGATGTGTATAATTTCTAAATTTCAATTATTATCAAATGTCATAGCCAAAGTTTCTGAAAGTTATTTTTAAATTACACTTTTAAATACTACTGTAGTAAATCAGACCCCCTCTGTAAAGCAGGATTGTAGTTTCAGAGATGTACTTGGCAATTATAGAGAGATGTTGTGATTTTAGATGCTTTCAAGACAAGGTGTGAAAAGTGCCCACCTTTTTGCTGGCAGCTGTTTTCACAGAAAGGTCATCTCTGATAAGGTTGCTATCCTGATCAAATTCAGCAACAAAGGGACAGGATCTCAGCCTCAAATGAAGAAGCAATTGGTCTGGAAGCACTTAGAGAAGCTGGATACTCACGCACTCACAGGTCCTGATGCTTGATGACAGACTACCAGAATTTATCTGATTAAATTTGAGTGCTGACATTGGTTGGGCTTGAACACACATGGAGAGTAGGTAGGTGAAAAACTGGAAAGATGAAGCAGAAAACACATCCTTATTGAAGTGTACAAGAGGTGCCGACAGACTTTGAAGCCATCAATATATTTTTAGAATTTCAGAAGAATATTTGAAAAAGTAGGAAATCTTTATAAGCATCTAGGAAAAGGCTGAAGAGTAATGATAACCAGAAGAGACCATACTTCTCTTCTGCAACACTTCATCGTTTTTCTCAGATGTCTCCATGTGCTGGGACGATTCAGCACTGAAAGTGGTTTGAAAAAGCTAAGATGTAATTGAGCAGGGTCAAGTGCAAGGTGCTTTCAGCAGAAATAACCACTTAGTCTGCTAAATAGTGCTGACATAAAACTGTAGGAAAATAATCATATGGAAGAGTAGCTAGAATTTTGTTAGCTGTAACATCTTGTCTCTAGCACATCCTGCTGTGATGAAGCATTCAAATGCTATATTTGGTTTTATAAATTGAAGTATGATTTATAAGTTAGGGATTTATAAGACATAGGAACATTCCTTTCATCCTTTACAGGTAAAGGATGTGTTACTTTGAGCTCTCTATTTCAAGAAGGGTGTATGTCAGCTGGAGGGACTCTAGGGGAAAGCTGTAAAAATGATCAGAGATATAGAAAGCCTGTTCTACAATGAATAAATGAGTGATTTGAAGCCATTTATTTGAAATACCAAAGACTAAGTGGGACGTGGGGGGCAGTTTATCAGCACCTGATACCAATCTTGCCTTGCAGTGCGTCTTTGATGAATGAGTTTGTTCTCTGTGCTCCCTAGGGAGGGTGTGAAACAAAATTTAATAGATAAATAATGAACAAGATTTGTATTAGATGTGGAAGAAGTGAGGATTGTGATGACCAGGGAGGACTTCAGGTCTGTAGCACGGAAAATACCTGGGTATGCCAGATAGCCATTTGTTAGATATAATGCAACTGTAGTTGCTTCTTCCTCAGGTTGAGAAAAGCAATGATCCATTGAGTTTCTTCTTGTCCCAAGACTCATAACAAAATTTTCTTATTTCACTATACTTTGAAGACAAAGAGTAGGCATGGAGCTATTTAAATCCTCCATCTGCAGAAATGAAGAGGGTATCTTCCAGACAAAAAACACATGTCCTTTGCCTGTCCTTAACAGTAATTTTTTATTTTTCATTTCCATCTTTTTTTGCTTTAGGAAGGATAAAGCATTTTAGGAAAAAACTTCTGTGCCTGGGGAAATATTAATGACTATTAGAACAGATGATCTGGTATCTTAAACTGCATTTCTCTGTCTTTCCAATTTTTCTCTTGCTCGAGCCACTATCATGCTCCTTAGAAACAGTTTGATCTGTTGGGTGGCTCGTACTTCACCAAAGGGTGTTTTCACAGTATATTTCAGTATTTGGAGGCTGGTAAGAACTCCTTTGCTTTGGACTGCACCAAGTCTTTTAATGCTAAATCTTGACTTCATATGAACAGTTTTATCCAGCTCCAATGACAGCTGTTTCTTTACACCTAAAATCAGTCTTGTAGGCTTCGGGTGAGTCTCGCTACTATGAATCTTTTCATCCAAATAGCTGCCTAAATTTTCCAAATGAGGCTCAGAAATGGCCTGTGAATAAATCAAGATGTTAGTACATTCATTCTTTCCCCCAGGGTTTCATTTTTCATTGGAAATGCTGTGTATATAGTTCCCAGAGACTGACCTACAGTCTGGCTCTGGCATTGCAGGAAAGTTCAGTGTTTATTATTAGTTGAAATAGCTGATAGAAAGGCCACATTAATATGCCTCCTAGCTAGAACCCCTCCAGGGACTAACAGCAGAGCTTTGTGTTATGCTATATCTCATAAAGAAGGAAACTCTTACTTGCAGAAAATCTGTAGTGTAACTCAGGCTTGAACAACCATTCTTTTTACAGTGTTATACTCTGCATTAAAATTCTGCTAAGAACAAGTTCTTAGAAAATATTTAATGGTCTGGGACCAGTCTGAAAAGAATCTGTAACTCTGTTTCAAGTGTGAGTTCACATTCTCTTTATAGTTAGGTATGCTAGAATGCAATCCCTTAGCAAATATTTGGCATAATTTCTGAGAAGTCATAGAATCATAATGATTAAAGAATATTTTGGGTTGGAAGGGAGCTTTAAAGGTCATCTGCTCCCAGTCTTCTTGCAATGATCAAGGACATCTTCAACTAGACCAGGTTTCTCAGACCCCAATCCAACACACCCCATCCTTGAACACTTCCAAGGGTGGGGCATGCACAGCTTCTCTGGGCAACCTACACCTCACCACCATTGCAGTAGAGTTTCTTCTCAATATCTAATTGAAATCAACCCTCTTTCAGTTTAAAGCTGATACCCCCTGTACTGACACTAGAGGTCCTGCCCCCATCTTTTTTAGAAAGGCACAAGTGTCTGACTTTACTCTTTTTACTCTGTGAGAGTTTGGGGTGCTTCTCATGGCAAATAAAATATTTTTACTTCACTTTGCTTCCTAGAGTGCTGCAAGACAGCATCATCAGTAAACTGAGCTAAGGGACCAAACCACAGTTTCAAAGAGACAAAAAATCAAAGCAAATGTAATGACTCATGAATCCATATTCAGAGTGTCTTTGCCGTTTTACTTCTGTTCAATAAGCACCACCTATTTTCCTTCCCTGTATCATTTACATACCTGTTCAACTTTTAATATCATGGCTTCATAAATTGCCTTACATAAAAAAGCAAAATTATATGTACATTTGTGCCTTGATTTCTCTCTGTTTTTATGAAGGAGGTAACTGAATGGATGGAAGATTGATTATTTATGGGTTGATTGCAAATAGATAAGAGGCTTTAAGATGAACTTTGATTTAATTGTTTATTTTCAAGCTCCAACATAATTGACAGAGAGTTTTTCAATAAAGTATTTCTGTTCAGCTTTCCAGCAGAGATGAGAAGATAAATTTTAAATTTCCCTTATTAGATGGAGGACAAATAAAAGAAACTGATGAGTCTGTCCGTGACATGTATGGTGGTTAAACAGATCCCAGACTGACAGACTGCTCCATCTGTTTCCATTTTATTGGTGACAGATTATTAAATATTTCTCTCAAAGAGCCATTCAACTTAGCAGAGACCCAGCTATACTCATTCAAAGATTTATCACCTAATGTTATACAAAGCAAATAGCATTTCTCCCTGAATTGGAATAATTTTCTCCTGTGTCAAGTCTGTAAATTTAAAAAATAAATCTATATGAGAAAAAAAAAAATCAGGAAAGGCACAGATTTACATAGTACAAAGACTTAAAAATTTATCATCTCATCAAAAAGTAAAAACTACTTTAAGTCAGATCTTGATGTGCTCATTTAGAGAAACAAATGCTTTTCATTTGCATTATTAGGAGATGAAGTATCTTGTTCTGCTGTCAGTAATTACAGTAATTTGTGCAGAAAATTACATAGGTACTATTTGTTAATGACTGGCAAACTGTGATCAACTGTCAGCATAAGTTTGGTTCCTACACCTGAAACAGGTGGTGTATTTTGTGTATGGAAGGTGAATGTTTCAGGATTTGAACCCAGGTTAATATATAACGTAAAAACAATAGCAGGCTCTGAATCTTCCCATTGCAGTTGTTCCACGTGTCTGTAGCTGCCTGTCCGTCTCTTGGCACTGCAGAGGAGCCATGCCCTGTTAATTTTTTCCTTTGCCCAAACATTATGTGTCTGAATTTATGTAGCATTAGGAACTAAATAAGATCAAGTGAAGAGCATGAACAGTGAGTGAAAAGAGAAAAAACAGTCTCCAGGATTTTGTTGAATTGTCTGTGGAAGAGAGGAGACAGTCAGGGAAAAGAGACTTCTCTTGGTTGTACACCAGTGAGACCCAGATCTGCTGTGCTGATCCCATTGCCAGATACTTGTCTTCAAACTGAAAACCCTGCTGGGTTCATTATTGGTTACATATTAATGGAAAATGGCATTTTTAACGGGAGATGTAGTTAAAACAAATGCGGCCATAAGGACATATTTATGGTAATGAGGCTAATCACCTTAAAAATTTGAAAATAAAAATGGGACAGGAGAGATATTTTGATTTCCCCCTTCTTTGCATAACGGTACTCTAGATTAGACATTCTCACAATGCACACAAAGATGGTTAAATCCTCATTCTCAGGCCTTGTGCTTCTTGAAAGGGTTGGTTAAAGGTTTCATATTTGATTCTCTAGTCAGGAAAAGAGGTTCATATTTACCAGTGTATCTTTCAGAACAAAAAATTGCAGAAATATTGAATAAGTATTATTATTACTACACTGATTTCTTCCATTATAGATCTGGCTTGGCTCTCAAGAGCCTTACAAACCTGATTGTTAACCTTTTTTCTCTCTCTTAAGCTTAGGAGAGCAGTTTTATTTTTCCGTTTCCTCCCAGTAGGACTCGTGCTGTAAAGGCATATTTTTATTGACTGTTTTTCAGGTTTATTACTAGCCTAAACAGCCATTGCTGTCCTACTCACTTCAGCAACTTGCTCCTGTCCCTTCATTCTTCCTGCTTCCCACATCCTTCAAATCGAGTTTGCAGGGCAGAAGTGATGACCTTGCAGTGCTTTCCATAGCAGTCACAGATCTATAATGAGGGACCACGTACAAAAGTGTGCTGCTAGCAAAGGGGACGTGTGAACCCAACACCAGCCTCATCTGCCAGCTCTTACTGCTGCCGTCTCTGTGAATGATGGTCAATATGCACCTGGTCTGTGATTCAGGTTAATTTGGCTTGGTTTTCATGCCATTTTCAGTTTGCTGTTTGGCTAGAACATTCTCATGGCTAACACAAGGCAGGCAGTGGGAAAGAAGGCAGAGTTGTCTCTTTTGGAATTAGTGAGTTTTTATGTCAGCATATGAAAATTTTAAAAATGCACCATGCAACCTCCCACCTGGCTTTTTTGCTGCTAATTTGGACAACTGGCTGCTTAAAATCATGGAATGGTTTGGGCTGGAAGGGACCCTAAAAATCATTGCGTTCCATCCTACTTGCAATGGGCAGCGACACCTTCCATCTGACCAGGCTGCTGAAAGCCTCATTCAGCCTGTCTTTGAACACTTTCCCAGGATGTCTTCTTCATCTATAGTCTTGTATTGTCCAGTTGATTTTTGCCCAAGTGAATGAAAGAGCAGGGGTGAGGATGGCATTAAAAAACCCAAAATAAAGCCAAAAACCTTATTGCAAGAAAAATGCTGGTAATGTAGGGAAAAAAAGTATGAAAAAGAAATGGGTAGCCTTTAGCAGTGCCTCCATGTCACATTCAGCCATACAGGCCACTTATGCTGTATTTAACATTATTCCCTGCAAGATATAAATGATCCTGTCACCAGGCAGGCAGCTAGATGATGTCTATCTTGATCAAAAATTCTGGTTTTTAGTGCCTCTGGATCTGAGGTTTATTTGTCCTTGTGGGTGCACCAAAAGTATACAAAAAAAAAAAAGCTTCCTGCTTCCTGCATGAAAGTGACCTTTCATTCAGTTCAGTTGTAGGCATATGGAGATGTGAGAAGAGAAAGGCATTGAAAAACTTCAGATATAAGCAGTTAATCCTGTTCCTAAGTGGCAGATCTTGGACTTTTCTGTTTCAAAACACTAATCTTTACTCTTTTAAAAATCTAATTTGACTGGTCTTAACATGAAATGTTTAGACTTGGTGTATCATGTGTTTATTTCCAAAAGAACTAAACTCCTTTTTCAAATTCTTGTCAGTATATGTCAAAAATGAAATAATTTTCTTTTTCTTGCACTTACACTGGTAAAAATATGACCGTGTGGTTTAATATGATTTTCAGTGAACTGGAATCCTCATTAATGCTTAGAAAAATTATTGTGAATAATTTGGAAAATTCCCTGATCTTTTCAAGTCAAATTATAAAATATTCTTAAGAACTACTGTTATGCAATTAGGCCACTGCTCGTTGTCTACACTTTCTGAGAATTTTTTTCCTAATTATTTTGAATAAATGTAAATCTATAGCATAAACACAAGTTTAATGAGGCTCTAACTGTATTTTCCTAACTTACTGTTTCTTTTCTGCTACATCTGAGGAGAATGTATTTTTAGGGATAAATATATGCAAGCAAAAAATAATGAGAAAAACCATTGAACTGCAAAACAACAGAAAACAAGGGATTGTTTTCATTTGCTTGTTAGAGAACTTTTTTTACAAATTCCTACAAATAGAGGTAATTTAACAAGATGTGTTTTTAAGGTTTTATGAGAGATTATAGAAAGATTATCTTTACTGTTATGATGATGTAAACCAAATCTTTATCTACTATATCTACGGAATAATTGTTTTTAAACATGCACTCACTGCCTTGCAGCTTTATTAACATTTGCATCATAATCTCAATTTCCCATCATTTCCTTTCTGACTGGAAATATAACTGATTTTATTTAAGCTAAGGAGTGTAACTCTATCTCTTGAGTATAGATTTCTTTCTTTCATATTTTAACCTAGTAAGTTTGGCTGCAATGCTTGATTTTGATGCGTCAAAAATGAAAAAGTTGGAAAAGAGTTGAAGTTGTTTATATTTGCTTCTGAAGCTATAGCTGAGTAACTCAGCAAGAAAATCCCTGAAATAACCAGATTATATTTTTCCATATTCTGGACTCTTTGGTGTTTTTGACTTTATGGGTCTCAGATAACACTGATGAATGCTGTTTCCAAAGAGAAGATGTAATACTTTATATTCCCTGGCCCCCAGTAGAAGATCTCAGAGTGAAGTGGTGGGCAGGGGTTTTCCAGGACATCTCAGCAGGAAGCTGTTTTGCAACAGATATAAGGAACTGTAGATAGCAGCATGGTAGCCAAATTTTAAAATTACGTGTGCTGAAAACCTGCTTAGATATTCTCAGTCAAAGGTATGGAAATCAGCCTGCCATCTCTCCATCACCAGATAGCATCTCTCCTCTGAATTTTAGCTTGCTGCTATTTTTCCAAGCCTTCAGTCCTTCAGAGAACTCTTTGTGATAGTGTGAATGTACATATGCAGCAGTGTCTTGAAGACATTTTAATCTCAGTGAGATAAATATCTGTTTTCATCAAGAATCAAGGACATACATTCTTGCACTGGTCTGTGCAGCAAGTTTGTGTTACTACAATGTTTTAAATGTCAGTGATCTTTTTTTCTTTTTATTAAACCAAGAATAGGTAAAATTAGAACTAACTATACTATTGTAGTTTACATGAAAATTTGAATTTGCAATGCTAAAAATTCATGCAGATAAAGGCAAATAAGGTGAAAAAAAATCTACTGTTTCATTACTATTAAAACCTCAACCAAAATCTGTCTCCATACAGAAAAGAATCAGTGATCATTTGCAAGAAAAGAATTCTCTTTGCCTGCTGTACAATCCCAGCTGCCCAGCAGCATCCAGCCATAGCATCCTTGTGCCCACACTGGCCACGCTCAGTGGGAGCGCTGTGTGCGCTGCTCAGTTTGATCCTCCCTAGAGGCTCTCCTCTAGTCTGGCATCCCTGTTGTTTCAGCAGTGTGGAGAGGTGATGCACTGGGAGCCAGAATGTAGGGACTAATGTAAATAATAACTAGAAAAATGGCTGTGGGCAAGAACAAAGGAAATTTGTAAAAACAGTTGGATAAATACCTGAAGGCATGAATATATAATGCCACACAGTGTAAGGGGAACAACAATTTTCACTTTGTGTGAGGTGATTTTGGACAATATTCTTCTTACCTAATGGCACTGTACATTATTCTTATTCTATCTGACATGAACTGGGAAATAACCCCAAGTACTAGATATTTATGAAAGAAAATGTCAAAATAATAAGGAAGATACTTGACATTTTTAACCCAAGGCCATTAGAAAGGAACACCAGATAACAATATGCTGTGTTAGATGTGTAGGGACTTGGGACTTTTTTGTGGTCTAGGCTATTATCCAATTGTTACTTACCAAAAGAGCCCCCTGAAGTGATCTAGGGAACAGGGGCTGAAACAAGAATTAGCAATGACAATGAAATTAGACAGCTTTTAAATATGTTATGAATATTAGTAAAAGTTTTATGAATCCTACTGTACTTTAGATTGACTTTTTCATCCACAGGACAAAATGTAGTCAAATTTTATTCACGTAAGTCTGGCTTAAGATGTCAAATGCATCAGGCATAAGAATTGCTGTAAGAACACGCTCAAATAAACTGATATTTGACTCTACTGCTACAACATGAAGATGAGATAAAGTGACTTCATATACTTGGGATTAATAGTTTCTCAAGAACTGATTCATAGGATGACAAAGAGAAAGCTCTGTAGAGGAAGATTGGTCCCTCTTTGTAACATTGTGCAATTACTGTGACACAAACTTTAATTTTTGTTATGTATTTTATTTTTTGCATGCATCAAATAAAAGAGGAATCTTCTGTGAATAATGAACAACAGTCATAAGTCACAGCTACAACAAGCATATTAAATGTCCACAGTTGTGAGGTGTTATTGTAACATGTGTTATATGTGTCCTCCAGGAAAGCTGAAACTGGCAGCAAGAGGCTTGAGCAAAGGGCATGGGGAGACATTCCTTGGTACTCCTTTGTTTATAATTAATATTTTTATGGTTTGTTTACTCATATAAACTGGACATAACAGTGCTACCTGTCAAAACAAGTCAATCATTTTATCAGTCAGAGCAGTTTATATTACCCATATTCCTTTCCCCCCTGCAAGTCGAATTTCATTAATTAGAAACCTGGATTGGGCATCATTGTTCCAGATTTGGCAGTTTTAACAAGCTACATCTTTTGTAGTTGTGTTCTAGAAGTGCCTGGCCCTTGGAAAGGCAGGAGCTGCTCCAGCTTGGCTTCCTCATGGCCATATCCAGTTATTTGCAGGAGCATGGTAGATGTGTCATATGCCATGGAGCAGCCAGGCTTGCAGCATCAGGGAAGGGCCTCCCTCAGTGGGGCAACATTTTGGGGGTCCTTTCTGGTGGTACTTTCTGTTTTGCTTCATGAAACAGTTTCTTAAAATCTGAATTCACGTGGTGCTGTGGAGCAAATCAGTTTGTTTCACACCTTTAGAAAATTAATGTGACAAAAAGCAATGAGAATGTATAGGGAGAGGTAGTGACATTTATTCATGAAGTCTCTAAGTTAAGCATTTATGATCTTCCTTTCATATATTTCATTTACTCTCCGTTTCATCCACATCCCCCACAGTGCATGTGCTGAGGTGATCTGGCTCACTTGGGAGTGACACAAAGAGCATGAGACATCAAACCCTTACCACATCTCTTGGCATTTTCTTCATTGGTGACCATGGACTGACTGATTTTTGGAGAAATTTATACCCTCTAAGTGTCTGCTGTTGTTATGGGTGGTCCTTTATACTGAATGCTCTTTTTCAGTCTCTAAGTCTTAGACAAGGTGGCTGCTCATTTGCTATTTTTTTTTCATTTAGTAAACACACTTTTTTTTTGGTATGATCTGCTTCTATGTTGGGCTTGCAGTCAAGTGAATGGCAAATATCACATGCTGCAATTTTGCTGCCAACATCCCACTGTCATGATACAGGGTCTTCTGCTGACAAGACACCTGTTCAGTGGTCTTACAGAGTCCAGACATTCTATGCAGACCTGACAGAAATTACTCATTTTGATTTTTATTGCTTGGAATGCTTTGAACTGTCAATACAAATTATTTCTCTAACCTTTGGTCTTTCTTCTAGTGCTTACATTTATATTTCCATTCACATTTCATTTGTTGATATAATATTTCTGTTATATTTCTGATATTATATTCTCTGTGTAGGATAATGGCAAAATGCAACATCCCTTTTTGGGGTTCTGACTGAGTTTTTCTAAGTTCCCATCTCATTAGAAAGCTGACATTACATAGCTGCAGTTGATCTTTTAGGCTCTGATCTTTCTGATCTCTGGTTACTGCAAAATTATGTGCCTGCACTGTAATTCACCCACTGTGTCTTACATAGAGATTTTATTTTTGCATTATTATTTTTTTTAGTCCAAATTTGCTGGACTAATTATACGCAGAGACTTTAAAACTGCTTTTACAAGAAAAGTGGTTAGAACATATTGTTTAACTAATATGGTGGTATATTTAAAACATGTATCTGGTACGGCAAATAATGCAAAAGTTTTAAATAGTCAAATATTTTAACATGGTGTTGTTTATAATCCCAGTTAAAGGTATGACTAAATCTCTTTGACTTATTAATAGCATGGGTTTTTTTCTGTAGTTTCCAGTTTTGATGGAATAGTTTTTGTCCCTGTCTCTTTTCCTCTTTCTCATTCCAGTAATGTCTCCTGTTTCATTGGATTATTACATGTTGTTATTCACAGGATCAGTGACCAGCACTTTTGGAACCTAAATACAGATTAATTTTACAAACACATATCCAGTGGAAATGTAAGGAAATGAGGTTTGACTCAACTTTCGTAGTTTACACACTGAGTCAATCTTATATGGGCCTATTCTTTTCAGTGATTTTGGACATAGCTGAGTTTGACTTGGATATGCACTAGTATTAAATATATTTCTCTCTCTTTCTTTCTCTTGAAGTCGTCTCTTCGTCACTGACCCATAGAAACATGGAGTGGTTTGGGTTGGAAGGGATCTTTAAGGTACCGGTCCTGTCATTCTTTAGACCAGATTGCTCAAGGCCTCATTCAGCCTGGCCTTGAACACTTCCAGGGATAGGGTATCCACAACTTTTCAGGGCAACCTGTACCAGTGCCTCACCACCATCATCATAAAACATTTCTTTCTCAACTACATTCTGAATTTAACCTCCATTTATTTCCTGTTGTGAAGAATTTGAGCACTCTGTCCAAGATCAGCTGTTTCTGTGAAGCACATTGCACATCAGTCAAAGAGGAGGAGATCAGCTCCTGATCATCTGTGTTCTGATGGAAATGTTTTCTTAACCAAAAGAGTTAACAAGAAAACGGTTCTTCAATTAAATATGCTCTTTTATTTGGAGGGCGTTTGATCTAACAATGAAAAATACCATCTAACCAATCTGATCTAACAATGAAAACATACCTTGTTCCATTCTTCCCACTTGTTTGAATGATTCTCTGCTTTTCAAACAGAGTAAGAATCTGTTATAACACTAACCTGATGTAGTGAGTGACCAGTGATGCACACCAGCATTGAGCAAACCTTTCTGAAGTCTTAAAACAGAAACCTTCAGTCTAAATGAACTCAGATTGTAAGCTTTCATAGCACTGATCTTCCCACTCACCTCTTCCTACATCCAGACCCCAGCCTTTCAGAAACCAAAAGTGTGATTCACCTCATCTCTTTCAGATGTCTTGCTGAGATGAGATGAATCATACCTTAAAAGCTTTTAATGAACTTTTATTTGTCATACAGGTAGTATAAGTGATTAGCATAGTTGTCTGATGTCATTTTGGTCATATGAATCCTACCCAGAAGTTTTTGTGTAGTATACTTTCCGTGTGCCCTAGCAGTTAGCAGAGATAATTTAAATTAAATGAAATGGGTCATTGTTCCATTCCATCTTCTTTCTAAGAAATCTTTTTAAGAAGGCAAGTATGATTAAGCAATTAAATTAAATCATTATTGATTGACATGGAAAATTTTTCTCTTCCTCAGTTTTCTTTCCTACCCACTCTCCCTTTGCTCCTCACAGTATTACCTCATCTTGTTCTACTCTTTTAAATCTCTCTGTAATCACTGCTGTCTTTTCGGATGCCTAGAGTCAGACCCTGCTTACAGACACAGTGAAGCTCCATGCATTGTATCACATCTAAATTTCATGTAGACTGTAGAAGGAAAAGTCACTCCTTTCATTGTTGTAAGTTTAACTTTTTTAATGGGGGTAGCCTGTGTTAGTACTCTTTTGTTTTATGCTTTCATGCGTCCATTGTGCTACAACCATGCATACAGCTAGCCTAGCACCTCACTCTGCACTGCAGGAACTTCAAGTGATTATCTTGGCTATGACTTGCTTGTATTGCAGTAGGACCAGGCTGAATTAGGACCCACTTTGCAAAGTACAAAATACAGACCAGCTGTGCATGCAGAAATGACTTCGCCCTTCACACACATGCAGTGTCAATAAAGAGGAGAGGAGGGTATCAAAGTACACCACAACCTAATCTTCCCAAGATCATGCCCTAGGTGAGAAGTGAAGCTGAAGAAAGCCCTCTGGCTGAGGTCTAGCCCACTCATTTGCTCCCACCGACATTCTGGAATGCTCTCAGATCTTTACTGGTAGAAGCCTATACAGATGGGGTTTAGATCAAATTGATTATGTTACCAATAAATATTATTCAGTCATTGTTCCTGGTCCATAACTAGTTTTAAAGAAAATTACCATTCTTAATGTTTTATTAGAATATCTTTTCTCTTCTTTGTCAGCAATCCTAAGAAAAAATTCTTCCCTGCTGAAAAAATCATCATCTTTCTATCATTTTAGTGACAGTAGCACAAAAATAGTAGGAGTGATTGCCAGCTTTAGCTGGAAAGTCAATAAGGCTTTATTTTAATTACCCCATACTTCTGAATTAACTTAATGTGTATTGTTAATAGTCAATTAAGTAGTGTTTCAATTTGAGATATAAATTCAAAGGTTTATTTTGGTAATTCACTGGTCTGGCACTATCTATTAAGTAGTCCATTATGGTATCTGACCTCACATATTTTTCAATCTAAAATAATGATTGAATGAAAAGAATGTGAGGAAAATAAATTAAAATACTTAATTCACTCAAAACCCCCCTTATCTCTGTACTCATATAGCTGCTAAAAATGTTGTGTGTATTAAATATAGACTGGCCCTTAATTCTTAATGCCCAAGCAGCCTCCCTTTTGAGTTTGTGATGAAATGCCAGATTTCAGGCAACTCACTTTTTACTACTGCATTTTACTGCTCAGGCTACAGCAATTACCAACATGTTTCTTTTAGGAATGAGTGAACAGCACAGATTTCATAAATAAAACCAGTGATTATTCTCTAAATAGATATAACTGTTTTTCTGTACAGTAAAAGAGAAATCTCCAGTTGGAGCATTTATCTAAGCAGATTATTGTCAGAAACAGCTTTTCTGTTCAGATGGAAGTTCCCATTAGCTACAAAATCTCTGAAAAATTAGCTGCATTAAGTCAATTTTTATGGAAATCAAGCACAGTAATTTCTATCTTTTCTTTGATTGAGAGATAAAAGTGTTCCTAAAAATTAAAGCAATGATTTTCTTGTATGTGCAATCTGTCGCAGGATAAGAAATTTAGGAAAAGGGAAAAAATGTCTTTTTTTTTCTTCCCCCCAACATCCATCTATTTTTTCTTTCTTTTCTTGAATCATATTGGTATGTATTATTGACATTGTTCCAAAGTTTGGGTCTTTGAGTGTTTATCTAGGAATTTCACAGATAACTGAATAGAAGTTGCATATTTACAAAGGCCTGTTGCATTCTTACATTATGTATCCATAGCCACAGATTTGTGCCCTAGAAAAAAAACCCACACTTTAAATCAAATATCTACACCTTTTCTCTTTTAATTTCACTGACCCATCACTGTGGTACTACATGAACTGGCAAAACGTGTGCTAGACCTCTCCAGGTATTTTTTAAATGTTGTGGACAATCAGCACGCCTTTCATTTTGTTTTGATAGATGGTGATGTATTTTATTGCAGTATTTAACAAAATAAACTCCAAGTTTCAGTTTTCTAATGCTGGTCATGGAAAACTGAGCCATAACTTCTTGATACAGGCTGTGCTAGACCCCAGTGAGGAGGATGTATTGAATCAACACTGGTTCAATTATTTTTTTATCTACCCATCTGTAATTGTAAATGGTAAAGAATTTCCTAACCTTAGTTCTTTCCCTGACCTTTCAGGGAAAGTGAAAGAGTATGTTATTCGTATTTTTGTAAAAATCACTCAAAGTTTACACTGTATATGCTACTCTTCTGCTTCTCTTTAATGTTATATGTTGTATTGCTAATGTTTTTTTTACAATATCTTTTCCAGGTCTAGGATTCAGTATTGCAGGAGGGGTGGGAAACCAACACATCCCTGGGGACAACAGCATTTATGTCACCAAGATTATTGATGGGGGAGCTGCACAAAAAGATGGGAGATTGCAGGTTGGAGATAGACTTCTTATGGTAAGTATGAAAAATTTAAATCCCATTTATTTAGCTGAAAAATTGTTTCATATAAGGACTTTCATTCACCATGCATTTTTCCAGAGGTAACCGAAACAACTGCTATAATTATTATTTCCTTCACCCTCATTTTTCCCATTTTTTAAATATATTTCTGAGACTGAGGTAAAAAAAAACATTCCTCTGGAAAACTAAAGTTTTGTGAAGGCAGTGTATAATATTACTTTGATAAACCTTTTACGGAGAAGAGAATAATATATTTTGCACATAAGAAACAAGTCAAAATGCACCATGAAACTTAAAAGCTGTTAGACAAACTGTTTGATAAGGTAGTACTGATTCTAGATTTTGTTGTAAGCAAATTGAAAGATGTCAAAACATGCCAGTAACTGACTCCCATGTAGCAACTGTCAGTGGACTTACTACCTACATTTCAGTACCTGTAGGGAATGGTTTATATATATATGTTCCGCATAGATTTTAAAAAAATCCCCAAACATTTTCCAAATTTTCCCTTGAGGAAATATATTCTTCTGATGAAACTCAGTTCAGGAAATTCTTCCTGATATGTGCCATGCTGGTTCCTTGTTTCCTATCAATAATGCTTTCCCACTCAGAGAGTTTGTTTAATTCAACATTGAGGGGAAAATCCTGACCCTGGTGAATCAGCGCAAGTTACTCTATGTCAAATTGTATTCATGTCAGTGCATTTGTGTAGATTTCAGCAGGTAGAGAAATATTTTTTTCATAAGTGCAATGAGAAAAAACTTGTACTGCATTAGCTCTGTATTGTGATGTGATATTTAAACAGTAAAATATTGCCTTGACCTTTTTTGCTGTCTGTGAAGCTGTGCCTAATTGAGGTTTTCTTTATTTGGCTAGGGACACCGTGTTCCAGTCATATACAAAGATGACCATTAATTTTATACAGAGTACTAAACAGAGCTGGAAAAGCACTTGGTTGCTGGGTTGCTGGCTCTTTGTCTTTTTTAATTAACCTAAATGGATAGATAAAACAGCTTAAGGATCAACTGGTGTGTTAGCAAAATCTGAGAAAAATGAAACTAGAACTCAAAATTTCTTTGACATACTTTCTTTACACAATCTCAGCACAGTGAAATTCAAGTCACTGTTGGATAATTAAGTTTCGGCTTATTTTGGTGCAGAAATTTATCTTTTTATTTGCTGAATTTGCACTTTAGTTATTTTGCAACTTGTTGCAAATCTGCTTCTGTTTAGCTTTTGTTTGTTGTTTTTTACCCTGATGAGAATACCTTGCAGTTTTTCTGTTATCTGCAGTTTTTGTTATATTACTCTTAATTTCTTCCAATTCACATGAGGTAGTAAATATATGTCTATATATCTATATATAAAAGGAAATCAAATAGATGCAAAATCCTCCATATTCACCCTATCCTGTGTAATTTCATCAGAATTAATTTAAATAGAAATATTTTATATATCATTATGCATCAATTATTTTCAGATTTTCATAGGAGTAGTCTGTTAAGCATCTCAGCCTTCAACCTGTGATTGACTGCAGTCAGATATAGATGTTTCTTCATTGTGACAACTCTATAATTCTGAAAATGAGCAGAGGTCATTTGCGTTATGTTTGATGTCTTTGTTCTTTCCTTTCAGTCTGGACTGTTTCTTTACTAAGCGTTGTCTCCTTTTGTCACTGCATGTAAAATGAGAAAAAAAAAGTTTTAAAAAATCGTTCCAAGTACTTTTCTCCTCTAGTTATGTACTTCCAGACCAAGCTTTTCACTGTTGCATAGGTAAATACTAGTCATCTTACTCTTTGTTTACCTTAATAATTTTGTATTTGGAGATACTTTTACAAGATCAAAATCTATTTCTAAAATTCATGCAAATTGCAGCCATGTTTCTTGATTCTCTCCAACAAGTCACCCTGGTTTATTTATAACTTCTGTACCTTCAGTATTTTTCAATCCTAATTTGTGAATTATCTGTCAGTTCATGGCATTAACTTCATGTTCCTTTATGAATAATGAGTGAAAAAATTCATTACTTTCTTTTGGCAGTGTTTCAACACAATATTACCCTTGTCATCTGTACATTCCTTCTTCTGCTTCACTGATTTCTTATTGATTATACATCTGAACAGTTCCTCTTTTTTGTTTTTTCCTTCTCAGCAGTGCATCCTTTCCTGATCTTTGGTTTTTTCCTATCATTCTCTATAGCATTTTAAAGAATTTGTCATCCTTCTGGAATTCTCAGCAGCTGCTGGGGAGCTTTTTTAATTTTTATATCTGTTCTGATAATTTTGTATGAAATGCTTTCAGATCATGAAGAAAGTGCAAGTGAAATTAATATAAATTTAAGATGTAATGGAAGAGTAGATGCAAAATAAAAACTAATTTTGAAATGTAAGGCAAGAAGAGGCCACCTGAGCATTTTGCAGCTTGATGACTCTATTGTTATTAAATGCAGATTGCACATAGTGTGTTAAGCATTTCAGAAGATGTATTATGTACATAATAAATTGTGATTATTGTGAAATCTGTCCAAGGGCACGTCATGCCGTTATTTTTTTTGTGGCAGTAAGCCTGCACTTAAGACTTACTAACCTGAGCACTTGCCCAGGAAAATGCTCCATTGTATGATAACCCCAAGGTACCTGTTTAGAAAATTACCTGGTGAAAGCATGAGTGTTTAAAATAAAAACTTAATGGTTTTTCTAGGTATATATGAAAGGAAAAGACCAGAGTTCTTCTCTGAAGACTTACAGCTAGGAGAAAAGTACTCCCTCACTGTGTTCTGGTGGTAATGCCTGTGGTAATGTCTCCTGCTGGTGATAATGCCAGCAGTTAGAATCCCACTGCAGTGAGTGCCTCAGCTTCTCTCTGCAGTGGAAAGGAGCAAAAGTAAACGACATACAGACCATCACAGACCACCATGGTAATTCAGGGTCAGCTACAGGGCCAGACAAGGTTGCTCGGGGATTTATCCAATTGCATCTCAAAAGTCTGGATGGAGGATGGAAGCTCTGCAAAGAGCCTTTCTAGGAAATCTGTTCCACAGCTCAGCTGTCCTCCTGATAACCTGTTTGCCCCTCTCTTGTTTCAACATTCTGTTGTCACTCATCCTGTTACCACATGTGACTCTGAAAAGCTTAGCTTTGCCTTGATGATCTTCCTGTAAGCACTGGGGGTCTGTTTTTAGTTGTTTTCAGAGTACCCCCTTCTCCAGGCTGAAAATGCCAAGTTTCCCCATTTTCTCCTAAACAGGTCAGTGCTCCATCCTCAGCAATCCCAGGAGCACACCTATCAATTTGCCTCCTTTTGTTCTTTTTCCTGTAGTGCAGGAGCCAAAACTGAACACAGTTTCCAGGTACAGGCTAATGGGTGTGAACTATTGGGGAATAATCCTTTTCTTGTTCTCCAGCCTCTGCTCCTGCTCATCCAGCCCAGGATGCTGGTGTCCTCTTTGCTGCCAGGACACACGTCTGGTTCATGCCCAGCTCCATCCATCAGGAGCCCCAAGCACTTTTCCACAGAGAGGCTGCCAGGCTGTCAGTGCCCAGCCTGTGCTATTGATGAGAGTTAGCCTGTGCCAGGGGCAGGATTTACTGTTTCTTCCTGCTGGACATCATAAAGTCTTCTTCAGGACCTTCTTCCAGTCTATAGCAGCCATACCTTCAAGAATCTCACTGTGAAATGAAGTCTCGCCTCCAAACATGATGCATGTCTCACCTCTTCAAGGTCACTGCTCATGGTGATCAGGAAAAGCTGAAAAATTGTTTCAGTTATTACAGCTCAGATACTAATTACTTTTTTTTAATCTCATACCATCATCTTACTTTGAATGAGTTTGTTCTCTACAGAATGAACAAATGAGAAATCAGTATAAAACTGGTACTAGATTTTTACTAATTGCAACACTACTTGCTAGAAGCAAGGCATTTTTCAGAGAAAATGTTAAAACCATTAGGGTTTAAAGTAAAATTTAAGTTAATATTTATATTTTATAACGATTAGCCTTACTAAAATACATCTCATATGCCAAAATACCCTGGCATGTTTGGGCTAAGATATTCTGTTGCTTCTTGGCTCACATAGTCAGAGATCAGTGGTTGTATATAACAAGAGATTTAATTTGATTCTCTTTTCTTGATGAAAACAGGAGGAAGAAAAAGGGCTGACTTTCCTTTTCAGAAATTTATGCTTCCTTTCTGAAAAAAAATGTTTTTTTCTGGCAATTGCAGAAAACTGCCAGACCCCACTGCAGTGGGGTTGTGATTGTGCAATTGTTTGTGTTCCTTATAGGGTCCCCTACCAGTATTTGTTTCTTTCAGATTGTGTATGAATGCAGGATCACATTTGTATCAAAGTGCATAAAACTGGAGTATGTAGTTCAGGATGCATCTAGATTAGCATTTGGTTCTGATCAGAGGTGGTTTTTTTAAAGTGATTTTGGCTGTCTTTGTGGGATCATCTTTTAGAAAACAGCCCAGAACTAGTGCAACTAACTCATGATTACATAATCACAGGATTATAAGTGTTTAGTTAATGCAAACAGATTTATATCCTTTGTACAAATTATTAGTCTTCAGCACTGGAAAGCATTTCACTTTTTGCTGCCTTTTAATTGAGTGAGTTTTGAAAAAGACCATCAGCATTCTGTATTTACAGCTGGCAGGTTGCAGGTGTTTACTGGCAAATGTTCACCCAGGAAAATCCATTGTCTGAATGAAAAGCTGAATATTACAGGAAAGCAAACATTATCACTGGTAGGGTAAAGATCACCCCTTTGTCTCATTCACTGAGTGAATCAAATCTTTCTTAGCCTAAATCAATAGAGGAATTAAACGAATACTCTTTAAAAAAGGAAAATTAAATGAGACAGGCTTATTCCCCTGGAGCTCTTATTCTCATATCAGCTTATATTGTTCTGGATGAAATTATTCTTTAGAACATTTGTACAGTCATTTTGGGGCTTCTAAGCTTTTCTAGCTGCTTTTGGAGGCTTTTGATTTTCAGTATGAATCTAGGAAAACTTCCAAATAAAACATTCTTGCTTAGGTTTGTACTTCATTGCCCTTACTATGCTATTTAGGAAAAAAATAAAATAACACCCCAGTGTTTTTATATTGCTTTGGCATAATTTCCTATTGATTTCCCCCATCACTCAAACAGCTTCTTTGATTGGACTTATATCTTTAATTTCCTTCTCTACTGCTATTTTATTTCTTTCCCTTATTTGTTTCTCATGTTACCAGTATGCCTTATATCACATGCTTTCTATTTAAAGAAAAAACTTACCCATTTTTTTTTTGTTCAGACACTGTTTACATTTTTTAATTTTCATTGCATGGAACTTTACCCATTAGAAAAGCCCCATTTATTCTATGCCCTTTTTTTTCTGACTCCTATCCTTTGGTTCTTGTTCACAGCATTTTTTGTCTCAAATATAAAACTTTGTGTCTAAATTGACCACTCAGATAAATAGCTGTTTTAGCATTTGCCTTAAGGGTTTTTTTCCCCTCTTAATTAATTGCTAATTTAATTGGCTTCTTAGATCCAGAAAGTTGGCATGCAGTGCCCATTCTACCCACTCAGAATTAAGTCAGCCCTTCTGCACTACAACTCAGCCTCTCAGAGGATTGCTCACTATATACACTTTGATTTTTTCACTGTGTGCATCTCCCACTCTTTATCTTTAGCTCTAACTCAACCTCGTTTTTTGCAAACTGTATGGAAAAATAAATAAGTTTATCACTACAGGAGGAAGTAAAGCTTTGCTATGATGCATTGATTGGGCTGAACCACTGAAAAAACCTGATTTAGTACTTACAATTCTGTTAACATAGGCATCTTTTATAATGATGATGAAGAAATAGCTCCAGAAATAGTCTCTCTTGGTATAAATCTCGACATAAAAGTCAACTACAGTATCATATTTTCTATTATTATAATCTGCGTGCAATGTTTTAAGGAATGATGTCCAGAGATTCCCCTATGAAAAAAATTACCAACTACAGTCATCTTGCAGTAGTATCTAGAGGGCTGAACAGTAGAATTCTTCTAAGTATTCGGTTTTTTTGTACATCAGAATACATACAGATGTCTTTGTTTGTGATAATTTTTTTATGGTTACATAGTAGAAAATATACTGATAGATGCACGTAGGATTATTAGTAGGAATTGTAGACCCAAAGCAAGAACTGCCTTCTAAAGGAAACCTAGAAGCACAAGTCTAAGCTGATGTTGGCAAATGACTAAGGAAGGTGATCTGATCTCCTTCTCAAAGAGCTCCCACTTAAAAGAGACCTTATGGCACCACTGAGGATCTTCGTTTTTGTGAATGAATCAACAATTTTGTTCGTTTGTTTTCTCCTGATGTACATTGAGATTTTTTATTCTTTTGTTTCCTGAGAACTGAGCAGTCCAGGACAAAATGATTTTGCATAAACTTTGCCACGAACTCTAGGAACTTTAAGTGTATAAAGATAAACATAGTGCTGAACTGTATAGACATGAACTCTTAGTTTAGAATTGCTTGAACTCCTTAAGTCTTAACTTCTGGATTTCAGTAATTTTTACAGGTGGTAAAACACCTGTCCCATAAGGTTATTGTAAGAGAGAATATTTACATACCATAAGGTTAGATTTACAGAACCATAAGGTTATTGTAAGAGAGATACCTGCCGTAACAAATATTTTTTCTGTGTATCATACCTTACTTTCTCTTTCTAAAATGGCTTTTGTCTTCTTTCCTGCACAACTGTGACATCCCAGTATCTTGTACTGGATTTTTATCAGCTAGATTTACTGAAAAAAACTCCAAAAACTAACACCTTTGGAAAAAAAAGTTGCATCAAGTCAATTTGTGTCGTAATTGTTTTAATTCACTTCTAAAAGGACCAAAAACTCAAAATCCAGACAGTTATAAGGTATTTCATTCTGTATCTTTTTTTGACTGAGAACATTTTTTACAGCAGGTGTGTAGTGGGTGAGGTTATGTGAGATTTTCTGTACTTCAAAAAAACTTAGGATGAAACACAAGAAGGTAGATCCAATGTATAGACAGCGTGGGAAGGAAAAGAGGTAAAGGATAACCTTGTGGTCTTCTTTCTAAAATGTATGAACCTGAATTGTCTGGCAGTTTTGAAATACATAAACAAGAAAGGCATCATTTCAGTCACTTACTCTTCCTGCCAGCCAATTAATTAAAGACATTTAATTATTTATTAAAGGTATATGTAAGTTATTGCTCTTTATAACAAAGAAAGATAGAGGAATTTATAGAAATTAGGTATAAGATTTTTTTATTTAAATAGAAGACCTGTGAAAATACAGCATATCCTGTCAGAAGCTCCCTTCTGGGTGTTAGTCTCTATCACTGCTCTTCATGTCAAATTAACATAATATACCTGCTATTGTCTCTTCTAATTACCCTTAAAACCAAGCCCGAGAATTATACAGGGAAAAAAATTTAGACAGAATCCTTACATTCATCAATATTTTCCAATAGCAATCATTTTTCCTTGGTGTTGATGAAATCATCTGGATATGAAGAGTCCTCCAGTGATTCGTAATAGCTGGATTTCTTTCCAGTTGCCAAACACTGTGGCAGTTGTTTATTGTCACATTCAGCTTTCTGATAATTTATAAATACTAAGTTCCCTAGAAGGAATATTTTTTTCTGCCCTTTATGGTTGTTATACTATAGTGAAGAGGGAATTCTGCTTCCATGTTGCATAATCTTTAAAAGGAATCCTTGCACTAACTGTGGAAGTTGGAGGATGGCAGTTTAAATGACAGAAAAATGTGTCATATACAACATTGACTATGAAATGTAGGTCATTGGAACAGGCTCCCCAGGGAAGTGGTCACAGCACCAAGCCTGCCAGAATTCAAGGAGTGGCTGGATGATGCTTTAGTCACATGGTTCAGTTTCTGGCAGTACTGCAAGGAGCAGGGAGTTGGACTCAATGATCCTTATGGGTCCCTTCCAACTCAAGGTGTTCTGTGATTCTGTTATTTCTCTTATGCTATATGCCTGAAACCTGGATCTACATACACCCTTTAATTTTTTCCCCTTTTCTATAATTTCTCCATTCAGGAGGCTTATACATTTTGTGGCAGGGAACATTTATAGTTCTGTTTATAAGAGAACAACCTATTATTGACAGTCTGTGAATACAGTGGCTTTATATGTGAATAAATTTTATATGCCTCAACAATAAACCACTTCTGATACTTTTCTTTTGATTTTCTTTCTGTGGGAGTAAAGCATAAATAGGCAAAGCTTGCTGCCACCATTTCCTTCCCTGTTTTACCTGTAGTCTTCTACTCTTACCCTTGCTTAAGTGTTTTTCTTTTCTAAAAATCCATAGAAGTAGTACTACATTCTCTTACTTTTTAAATGCCTTTTTCCTGTGCTTCCAGAAAACTGACAAACTTTCACAATGAAAAATACCTTTTCCCTGTACTGAACTGCCCTTTTTTTTAATTCCTGCACCTCATAGGTATTCTATATGCGTTTTTTTATATCTCCTTATTTCAGTGGTCAATATTGTGTCAGTGATGGAAAGATTTGGGTGTGTTGGGTATTTCTGAGATCCCAGCTATGGAGACTGAGAGATTAATTCAGAAGTTTATTTTGTTAGGTCAAATAATGTAGACAGTTTCTGTAACTGATGTGGTGCTATTAATTTATTATGAAATACAATTTTATATTGGTGATTAGACCAGCAGCAGAACATACCAAAGGACTTTGCTATTGTCAAAAGCAAGTGCCTTCTTGACCCATCTTGATTCTGTGTATCAACATTGCTACATCAGTCTTTGAATATGCATGTTCTCAGAAAACTGTATTTTCTACCCTGCAGCAGTATTGCTTCTATAATCTTTAGTGCTCTTTGTTTACAGAAATGTTCCAAACAGTTTGAAATCTGCAAGGATATGTCATTTTTGTGTCTATTTCTGCATTTCAACTCACCTTTCTGATTTCTCCTCTAAGGTAAATAATTACAGTTTAGAAGAAGTTACCCATGAAGAGGCAGTAGCGATACTGAAGAACACATCAGATGTAGTGTATCTGAAAGTTGGAAAGCCCACCACCATTTACATGACAGATCCATATGGCCCACCAGATATTACTCACTGTAAGTGGCTTCTGCAACTTATTTTACAAGAGATATTTCAGTTTGTCAGATGACTGTATTTTTTCATACCTTGTTCAAAGTACCCCATTAAAGTTTATGAAACAGCTTGGAAGGAAAGTTTATGAAATGGCTTGGAAAGAAAAATGAAATGTTTATTGCCACCTAAGTATGCTTCACTCAAGAAATATTGCAAATAATAATTGCAAAATAAATAAAATAAATAATTTAAAATAAATAATTGCAAAAGTAGCAATGTAAAAGATATATGTCTGTGCTGGTTCCAATTAGTCATTGTCCAGGTGATCAGACTGAACTGTATAACTCTTGTGAAGATTACAGCAATAAGTATATGCAAATGCATTTTGCAATATGATTAGATTTGTAGCCTGGAGTGCTCTGTTCACTGAAAAATTGGAACAAGCAGCAAACCATCTTATACAAACTTAGTGGAAGCCTGAGGGAAATATATCTCATATTTGAATAAAATATTTTACTGGAATGTTAGAACCACTGCTCTACTTAAAAAACTTTACCTATTTTCTGTGGATATCCAACTTGTGAAGTCACAGAATGGTTTAGGTTGAAAGGTACCTTAAATACTATCTAGTTAGTCTCCTTGATATGGGCAGGGACACCTTCTACTAGACCAGGCTGCTCAGAGCCACATCCAGCTGGGACTTGAGCACTTACAGGGGTGAGATTTCCATGGCTTCTCTCTTCCAGTGCTTCATTACTCTCATAGTGAAGAATTCATTAATTGTTGGTCATTGGTCCACTTTGCTTGATTCTCAGTCTGTCCATTAACTTTATATATATAATGTTCATCTGGCTTGCTTTTTTTTTTCTTTTCCTGCAGAGGACTGAGGTCTTATTAGTCCTTGCATTCGGCGCACACTCTGTTGTAGGA